>OZ005742.1:217207088-217338884 GCA_963930735.1 Dioctria linearis | reverse complement strand
AATGTGGACGTATTGAAACAAATTTCCATTAAAATATATTTTTTTATAAGGTAGGTATGTAGCAATATGAGTCATATTAGATTGAAAATTAGTCAGGTATTTGGATTATGCATAGATTTTTGCCAGATATGATGCATAATTCGGTTTTCTACCTGGGGATGTGAAAGTTATCCCTTTATTCTGGCTATAGCGACTAAATTTATAATAAATTGAAACAAGTGTTTACGTACTCTGATCATAATTAACTACTTTGCTCCTTTATTTACGAATAAAATTATAATGCGTCCCTCTTTTGGCAATTTTAGAAGCCTATTCCAGTACCAATTCCTTCATTCATTCATATTTAGGGTTGCGTACCCAAAGGGTAACAACGGGAACCTTATTACTAAGACTTCGCTGTCCGTCCGTCACCAGGTTGTATCTCATGAACCGTAGTAGGTAGGCAGTTGACGTTTTTCTCAGTCCGTGTTTTCTATTGGCGATATAACAGCAAATAATAAACAATAAAATAAGATTAAAAATTGAAGGCGACCCCCCATACAAGAAACGTGATTTTTCGGCGTTTTTCATTATTACTATTATTTGTCTGTCACCGGGATGTATCTCATTAACTATAACAGGTAGACAGTTGAAATTTTCACCAGCGTGTGTATTTCTATTGCCGCTATAACAACAAATAATAAAAATAAAATTAAATTAAATATTAAGGGGGGGCCCTCATCCCAGAAACGTAATTTTTTCGGCGTTTTTTTTCCTCGTTTTATTCTCATTTATTATTATTAACAAAAGTAGGCATTATTTTTTCAAATGATAGTATTATTATTTTTTTTTTTCAAATGGCAGCATTATTTTTACAAATGACAGTATTATTTTTTTCAAATGACGCCTACTCTCATTTGAAAAATAAATTAAAAGGACATATTGTTAAATTTTGTACGATGGTACGGAACCCCTTCGTGCGCGAGTCCGACTCGCACATGGCTGATTTTTTTATGATTCCAAAACTGCCACTCTTCAAGAAAACTTAATAATTTTACAGTACGTCTGCTTACTTTCGTTTTTCTGACTATGTATGTAATGATATAATAATCGATCAATATTTACAATATCGTCACTCCAGAAGAATGTTTTTTAACGCTTATTCAGTAAGTTTAGGAAGCGGTATTAATAACTTTAAAGTTATATGCCTACCACATATATTGTTGAAGTTGTTACTTTGGTTCAAGGAAACTACAAGGAATATAGAGAATATTCATATTTATTTCCAAAGTATAAAAGGTGAATAAACATATAAACTTTAAAAACATGTATACACGACAGATTCTTAAGATTTTTTTTTCTTATAAAATATAAAATTGATTACTGCATTGTAGTTGTAATTACATTCATAGTTTTTAAATTTGAAAATAGAAAAACTTAAATACTTAAATATTTTCTGAATATTTAGCAACAACTTAATTAAGAGCGGCGTACAGAATTAATTTTTAAAATAAAATTGAAAATTTCCTTTCATTTTAGGTAATAATTATTATTTAGTATCCGCAACAAAACAGTAATTTGGGATCTATTACCCCTCTGCCCCAATAGTTATGTAGGCTTCAAAAATTTTTTATGGAAAAGGCCACGTTGGAAAACTAAGATTAGGTTTTTATCCCTAAAATGTAGGTAGGTTTTTCTCCCTCAAATATAGGGAATTTTGGTCCCCCCTCCTAAAATTTAGGGAATATTCCCTAAAATATAGGGAATTTGATATTGTTGTTTGGTTCTTCCCCCCTAAAATTTAGGGACTATTCACTAAAATTTACAGAATATTCCCTAAAATGTTGGGAATAGGTGATGGCACTGCACCACTCTCCACCATAGGTGAAGGTGATAGAAGACCACCCCTTTTAAAAAACATATTAATGAGCTGAATAGCTCATTTCTTATGGTCCATACTACTAAGTAGTATGGAAGTTATATTGGTGCCCTTGGCATACTTAAACAAAATATTGAAAAGCGATATATGACTTCTTTTCAAAAACAATGTGTGAATCATATAAAAGAAAATATGTTTCCATTAAAAATGCAGCATAATACCTAATTTATTGAATGTCCTCTTCCTCATATCCAAAAGAGCTAACATTTCGGGTATTTTACGTAAATACTTTATAGGTTTTCTAGTGCCAAATACCTAAATTCATTGAATGTTCCATGGGTTTGGGAAATTAAACTGATTTTCCCTTTCTACCAGAGAAAATTACATTTATTTTTAGGAAAAAACGTGTCTTAAATTTAGGGAATAGTCCTAATATTTTTACAGTGTAGTTATAGTGTTACAGCTGCCACCGGATCGGTGTTTCCAAAAATGTTACCAACTGGTCCCGTTGCTTGAACCGTTGGAGCCGTTACCTGGCCGAGCGGTTACCGGGTAACGTCTACTGGTTTAACGTGCTGGGTGTTCCAGCAAGAAAAGAAAAGGAATTGTAGGATGGATAGACTTTACGTCGTGGCGCCTAGTGGGCGCTTTTCTCGCTGCGTTGCGAATTATTTAATATGAAGGGACCGGAAAAATCTCCTTTGTTGTATACTGCGTGTCTTTTTCTTCGAGGATTGCTTCGGTCGTAAAACAATGCCTAACTCAAACCTCTTTATGCATCGAATCTCAGGCTTCCTTACGTCGAAGCTCAGGGTGGATATGTCTCCTTTTTAGTAAAAACTTAAACCTTTTCTGCCAAAGAAATCGCAGATTTAACTTTTCTTTTTCATTTACCAAGTGCAAAAATTTATACAAAAGATCGACCAAGCAGAACAGATAAAAACTTAATTATGGCGGCTTACATTCTTTTCTCGGGCCTACGTGATTTAATCTGTTACATTTCACGCTATTACTTTTTCCTACGCCTGTTTACCGGTATCTACCTTCTTAGTTGAACTTTCGTCAAAGCTTCATTCTAATTGTGTTTTAATTTATTGTACAAATTTTAGCTAATTTTAAGTTTTCATTATTTCAAAAGAGAGCGTCTTATTAGTTTTCAATTTCTAGTACAAGTTTTATCTAATTTTCAATTTACGTTATTTCAAAAATTCATTCGTCATTATGTCGAAGTTCGTTCTCCTTTTTCCCTGTTTCTTCTACAAGTTTTTTTATCTACCTTTGAAATTTAAATTTGTCATCTACTTTTACTCGCTATTGACCTTTAGTTTACATTTGTCAGGCTATCTGGCTATCTTCGTTATTATTTAGTTTTAGCCCACGTATGTGAGACTAGATTTACTTACTGTTAACTTCAATTTTTAATAAATGTTAAAATTATTCACTGACTGTGGTTTTCCTTATCTGTCAAATTTCATTCAATTTTATGATCATTAATGGTGCGAATATTTACTGCCGTTGATTTTCATATCTGCCTTATTTTATTTTATTTCCCCTTTTAATAATGTTAAAACTATTTGCTGACCTTGGTTTTCGATATCTGTCAACTTCATTTAATTCTGCATTTGATGATGTTAAAAAGGCCGAAGTGCTCGTGCAGCTTGTTACTACTTTTCAGGGTGAGAGGCACTTAGTGGGGGGGGGGGGGGGGGTTTCTCATCTCACCGAGTATCTTTCCTCCACGAGAAGAGACATAAAGCGAAGCATACGGCAACGTATACGCCTAGGCCAAACCTTATGGAAAGAGTTGATATTGAATGTTCCGAGAAATATAACGTTATTTCTTAGCCCATGCAGCATTTCCCCAAAGAGTCAAAAACGTTGCCGAGTTTAAATGGATTTGTTTCAATTTAATTTTGGAAAATTTGAACTTGGAAAAGATCGCAGTAATTCTGTAAGCGGAAAAGACGCGCTTAATTCTCAGCCACTTATAGTCACGCAGGAGAATTTCAAGGACAGGGAGGTAAGTAGTCCCGTAAAAATATTGAAGTCTGTGATACCATTCACCGCGAAATAGAGATAAAAGAAAACAGAGAAAAAATAAAACAAATAGGAAAAGTCCCGAATATTCGGTAAATCCTTATCGTGAACAGAGGATGGAAAATCTTTTCAAAGATTTATAGAGGGAATAAGGAGAAGAATTTAAAAACTTTTGCCTTTTAACAAAAGTTCAATGTGAGGAACTATTTTGCAGGGTGAGTGGGGTATTGCATATTTTGGTATCCAAATATTAGGAGTAGTTATTCGCATTTTATAGATTGCGCCCATAACAAGAACATTCCAAAGGCACTCTTTTTCCTGATATAAATGAATGAATAAGGATTTCTGAAAAGGTGTAAGAAATATTTCAGCCCGTCAAATATAGCGCTCCTCTACAAGTCCTTTTCAGACCTAGAATGGAGCACAATCCTCATACCTGTGCTGAGGCTGGTCGGACTGCTTAGCTTTTTTGGATATTGTTCATAAGAGAGCCTTCAAGCTCATTGGCGATTTGGCAATAACTTTCGCTCCTTTATCGCCACATGCATGGTCAAGGTTCCGATGAAATATCTAGTCTGATCTCTTGTAGAATAATTCCTGCACGCAATAATCGCGCTGCAAACTGCGCACATTGTTTTACCCTTAAAATTAACTTCGCCGTGCAGTTATATTCCGTGATGCTTTTTAATCACGAACTATGCGAATGTAGAACAGTCTACCATCTTCTGTCTTTCTTCCGGCATACAATTTGGGAAAATTTAAGAGTGACATACATCAGCACCTCCGCTGCTGTCTTCACATTCCCTAATGCCCTTCCCTGTCTCCTTCCTACAATGCTGTGCTTTGCATCATAGGGTATTCTCTGAGCTTGGCTTAATAATATTTAAAAAAAAAATGAATTTTATTAGATCTGCACCGTGTAGTTTCAGCACCTCCATTATCATTTTTCGATCGTCTCATGAATAGCACGCTCTGATTGGTTAGCTAAAAACCATGCGATGAAAAATCTCGTGTAGAGATCACTGACATGTATAATATATTATACCTTTCAGGGATGCAGTTTTCGACATTAGCAAGTGATTCTCTTTATTCTATGGAAGATGGAGACAATATCAGTTGCAGCGAGAAAATCACTGGAGTAAAAATATTCTGGCATTATGGTGTGGCAAGAAATTTGTTCATGTGGCGTCCAAAGTAACGCAACAAATACTCAGTAATTCATATATGAGTGTCTAAGAAAACCGATTTTCACTCTAATTTGAGTATCCTAATCTTCTTTTAACTTGAACGTGCTAATTCTCATTACACCAGAGGCCAAATTTAATGGAAGGACTTAAACGGATCTTCAGATTTACAAATTCAGCCGTCAGGGCTTGAAAAATTTAATACACATTTTATTTTAAAGCTATTATTTAAGTGGTAATTATAGTAAGATTTAATAAAAGTTTCCAGATAACTTACGAGTTCTATTAATAAATGCAAACAACTCTTCGGTACAGACTTCAGTCGATCAGAAATGGTTTTTATGCTTTATACCTGTACCATCAATAATTAACGAGGTTGTTTTTAATAGTTTTGTCAATGTACTTAACTTTAGTCATCTACATATTCTCTAAGCACTTTTTAACATACTACTTTCCTATCCCTCTTGACTCATTAATTAAAACTCTGCGATTATAGATAACTCAAAGTGAAAATAAAATCTATCAAGTTCAGTGCAAACATTTACTCTTGGTATAACAATATCAGCATTTAAAATTGATTTTTTATCCTAGATAAAAAAAGCATTCTTTTGTCTCAAACAAATAGGCATAGCCAAAGCCACAAAAATAGTATTTTCAGGTAGTGTGTAAAAAATCTTAAATCCGCAAAAATCCCTATATTTACTTTATCATTTGAAATGAAAAGGGCTTAAATGTACCTGAATGTGACTCACATTCACATACGTATGTAAGTTGCCAAGGCTGTGTAAATTCGAAAAGTTTTTCGATTTTTATACCGAAAATCCAGGATAAGCCCATGGCTTTCAAAGTAACTTGAATTCACTCATGAAACTGGTGTTGTGGGGATTTATAAAAATGTTTCTTGGACAGATGCCAGGAAAAGTTGGGTCATTTGGATATTGCATATTCATAATACTATTTTCTTTTTTGTCATTGTGTACACACACCTTTGGTATATGAAATTATACCTTTAATATGTACCTTTACATTTACAAATAATGCAAAATTTATTCAAGATAATTTTTCTTATTTGATTTTGTAAAGTAATGGCATACAAATATCAGTTAATTCAAAACGAATTTCTTGGACACAATACTTGCACATATCTCAATGTTGTGTTTGTTGCTGTTCTGTAAATCCTGTTATTGCTTTTCTTATAGAAGCTATAGTTGAAATCCCTTGAAATTGACAATTTGCATAATATCTAAATACAATGAACGTTTTGTAAAATTTTCTTGTCGTCCTTATACTTAGGTTAACGCAAATTCTTCTTTATTGTTATCTTTCAGTGCTGCCATTTTCTTTAATCTCTTGGAAAATCTTTGTAAAGTTTCACCATACTTGGTGAAACAATCTTGTGCTGGCTGACATAACAATATCAAAACTAAAACATAAGTACTAAACATGGAAGGTGAGTGCAATAAGATTAACAACACTTAGGCAATTTCAGTTAGTTAAGAAATTTTGGAAATTTTACAATCAACGAAATTTTTAATAGGCGAAAAACAAAAGATTAAATATAAAAAAATGTATGAGAGGAAAATGTTCGTAGCCACTAATTTATTTTGATTTCGCAGAGCTCATTTTGTATTACGGGATTAGGAAACCTTGAAAATGCGTTTCGGTCATGTAATTTCAATGTTATCATCTGTTGTTTTTATGTAAAGAGAAAAAATGTGCTTGATTGATAAAAACTGCGTAAAGAGCGGATATTTTCATTGTACAGGGTGGCCCAAGTAAGACTGAAGGGTTAAAATTATTCATAACTTTTTTAGTTTTCCCTTTTGAAGGTTTTTAATATTTTTTGGAGATGTATAGTGGCTACATATGATGTGCAGAAACGCGTCAAAATAATTGAATGTTCTCATTCTCCCGAAAGGTCTATTATCTTAGCTCAACCAAAATACCGTCATCATTTTAATGTCTGAACTGCACCCAAAGACAACATGATTAGGAACTTCGTCTCCCGTTTTGAAGAAGAGGAATCAGTGTCGGATCTTCTGCGAAGAGGTAATCATCGGTGTTTACGCATTGAATCAGTTATGAGCGCTGTACGGAGAGTTTACGGCAGACCCAAGGTATATAGAATACAACGTATTCCCACTCAAATTTTGGCACATGTTCTGTGACGTAATTTCGTGAGTAATGTATAAACATTTCTACAGAAAGACAGAGAGAGCGCAGATAGTATTGTGTTCTCTGTGCCGTACTTTTCTATACATTTACATGATATTTCGTCACTAATGGCGGAACGTGGTTCGTAATGGGAATACCTTGTATTCTATATACTTACCGTCCGGCAGACACATCTGTCTCTACTCGTCGTCGTTCTGCTCAATTGCGAATCTCCAGAATATTTCTACCACGAATTTTATTACTGAATCTTAAAATATTTCCATATAAAATTCCTCAAAATCTTCAAGCACTCCTGCAATATGCCATTCGTTTTGTTATAAAGAAATAAAGGCTAAAGAGATGACAAGATTAAGTTTGATTTGCGAACCAATATTTGAAAGCTTAATCTGTACTGTACCAGCAGGCGTCACATCAAGTCAAGACATGATTTACTGAATGGAGTAAATGCAACGCTACCAAATTTTACCATGGTAGATATTAATACGCATATGAATGTGTTACTTTTGGAAGCTCTTTTGATACAAAATATTTATTGCTTCACGCGGAAGAAAAATTTTGCGATAATCAACTTATATGGACGTATTAGCTGCGTTTTTTTTATACTGTCCTGGTTCATTGGAAATTTAAATTAATTTCATTTTATAAAACATTTATAGGTAGCCATCATTTTTCTTATGGGGGCAAATTATCAAATTGCATTTCAATTTTCACAAAATTCCAAAATAGATCTCAAATATTAGGATCTAATTCTAAAGTTGTAAATCTTCAAAAGCTGGCAATTTGATTTTTTATCCATTTATAAATCCGTGCATCTCCTTTTATAGGGATCAGGAAAAAGATCGCAGCATTGTAATCGTAATAGTACTGCAAATGATATGCAAGCATATTTATTAGACGGGGATGTTTTTTTCACAGTTGTATAATTTTCAAAGCGCTTTAGTATTGTCGTATATTTCTATCTCTTTCTACAGTTTTTATCTTACAGTCGAAAATATAATGGAATAGTTGATGAATGATTCTAACAGCTCGAAATGGGAACCTTTTCGAAAATATAAACAACATTTTTACAAATTCATCAATTATTTTTTCCCATACGTCGATGTACTTCATATTGTGACCGTGTCATATTCAAATTGTCTGTAGATACTATGAGCGGAGTAAGAGCGACATAGAAATCAATTTATTATTACTTTTTAGTTTGTTATTTTTGATTGATGGAGCTGAAAATTTGAACATAATTATATTTTTTAAGTCCCCATCGATTTAAGGTCCAAAAATGTTTTAACAAATTTTCTAATTTTGTAAGCTCATTATTTTTATTCCTTAGATGAAGTCTCATAGGGTATGCTAAGCTTGTCATTCCGTTTATAACACATAGAAATAATGCTGGTAGAGATTCTTACATGTCCGTCTGCCGTCCGTCCGTCTGTTTTATTTTTAACGATTCTAAATCCAATTATAAATACAAGAGAAAAGTACAATCGCCTCGTCCGGGGATTGAAACTCGTTAGCTCAGTGGTAAGACCAGTTGTCCGGCAAGCGGAAGGTCCGGGCTTCAAACCTCGGATGAGGCGGTTGTTTTTTCCTCTTGTATTTCTGATTTGATTTAGAATCGTTAAAAATAACACTTCTTAAAAATTCTTCTATCCTCCATATATGATATGGAACATTATGAATGATTGTAATCAAATAACATCTAAAATTAAAAATAGCCAACACCCAATATTTTCGTCAAAAGTATGGTAACGTATCATCGAAGAAACTATGGTGCATGCCGCGAATTTCTGGCCGAAAAGCATCTCTTGCTACAGATCTGTCACAACAGTCCAATCTAGAATTTTCTAACCTTTTCACTCAGTAGCAATCTTGTTTTTGAAAACATCTCAACTGTAAGAGTGCGTTTCTGGGGATTTGAAGTGATATACGGCCTGCAGTTGAATTATACATTCATTTTTAACAATCAAAAGCTCCTTGATGAATTAAAGCTGAACAATATGGCCATTAAATTCACATACATATGGCATTACATAAGACTCGATACTTTATCCACTGCTTGGGGCTGACTATTAAACTCATATGCAACGTTCTGTCAATGCGTACACAACGAGTAAAAGTGGGGGACGCTTATTATCACTTATGGTAATTAAGTCTGGAGTAGTAGCGCTAGCGCTACTAAGTCTTGCATTCCACAAAGCTCTATACTCGGCGCACTGCTGTCATTGGTCCAAAAATATTGACGTCAGCGAAAAAACCCCAAATTGCTCACCCAGTGAAGGTTTGAAGTTCACATTCATAAATTAAGGCTATCCTCTCCGCTATATACCTTGGAATATATATACACACATAAGCACCTTCTACTTTCTCTAAATTCTTTGTCTAAAATTAATATTTGCGACCGAAATTATAATCAAACTTTAAGAGCTGACAAAAGACCTGAAGTTTCTTATAATATAATGGGTGGGTTGGGTCGCGGGGGGGGGGGGTGATCTACTTTGTATCTGAATTGAATATTTCCATTTTGTCATGCGATTAATCTAAACAAAAAGATATCTTATATATTTATTAAAGCTCATAATATGTTTATGCATGTATATAGGTACATATGAATTCGTGGTTCCTAGAATAACCCATACAACAACACCTTTCTTTCCGCTTTGTACCATTTTCGGGGGATACGTGACAAAAATGACTTTAAAAGACATCGTGTGATCTAAAACTCTTTTGTCACTTCTGCACAAGAGCAAATACCCTAGGAGTAAGAATCTAATCGAAAATGAATTTTTCATGAAGCTAGCACATTACGAATTTATGAGGTTTCTTTGAATTACTGGGATTCTTGGCGTTTTGCTGAAAAACGGAGGAAAAATGGGAAATTGATGTCAAGAAGACCTCACCATCTTTACCGTCACCGTCACCGCCAACAACGACACAACCACAACAACAACAACAACGTAACGTGGCTTTGTAGTGTGTCAAAGAAATTTTCATCTAGGTACCTTATACCTGGAGCACAGATAAGAAGTACTTAACATTGTAGAAAAGTACAAAAGTGAAGCCAAGAATTTTATAGCAGTTGCGCTGGTAGAAGGTCACAGCGTTCTATTTTTAATTTGCCTCTTTTTGCAACAGATGGAAATATTTTATTGTTGTTTCTAAGCGACTTTTCGAAGACGGAATGTGCTCTGGCTTTAATCCTGTTATTTTGTATAGACTTGACATTTTAAAATTCACTTTGTCTCCTTATCGATTGTAGTTTTCTTTCCTCATTTTCAGGTAATTAATAGTTAAGTTTTGTTTTTGGGGATTCTATGACTGTTCATCTTGGAAATATATGTATAGATAGCATACTATCTGCATAAGGTTCTTTCTTGCTAAAGTTCATGGTTTGGCGACCCTGATGCCGATTTTCACGATATTGGAATGAGAAAGGCTTTTTAGTTTTCCCACTTAATTCAAAAGGCATGCGGCTTTTATCTTCTGCGATGTAGTCAGTAGTAGTAGTTTTGGGAATCTTTGGAATAGTGTTCATCTTTACGCATGGCTGACTGATTCTCGCAGACTAGCCTAATATTTAATATATAGTTGACGTATTTCAGGAGCTCGAAAGATCACTCCCTTAAACCCATATGATAAGGATGCCCTTTGTTAGTATTATTATTATTGCTATTTTTAAGAGGCGTAGTCCCTTCCGAGATGAACATTTTTGCTGTCGAAATCAAACTTTTTTATTTTTCGAATAAATTGAAAATATTGATAACTTTTGAATGGAAGCAGTTATTGGGATTACATTTGATAAAAGAAAAAATATGCGCTTGGTGTAAAAGTTCAAGGAGTTTGTGTCTAATTAGTATGAATTTATTTTTTTTATAACTTTACCTTTAAGGCACGATAACTGAAGCCTTCAACCATATATCTTAACATATGGGATATTGCTAAAAAGGATGAAAGATACAAGTATAATAATAACTGCTCAAGGTTGATTCTGCGATATCATTGAAAAGACTTACAATTACTCGTAAATGATTGCCTTCGAGTTCTTTGAAAAAATAAAAATTGTCGCGGGGCGAGGGGGGTGTCTGGGGCAAAAGTCTGATCAGGACACTCCAAGAAATTTATTCGAATAATCGATCCTACTTATTTATGGATCACTCTCTGTATATAGTAGTGGAGAGAAGCGATTAGAATGTGGGGAATTTCATCACCTATATGAAATTCATCCTGACATATTCTTCCAGCATATGGGAATAAGTAAAAGAGAAACCTTCGATTATATGAATAAAAGAACCTATAAGAATATGCCGGTTTTCAAAATTAGTGCGGTGCCCCTCGCAAAAAAATGACTAATTTCATTCTTGGGCGAGATACGTCGAGGTGCTTCGCCACATCGCGCGCTGCCACAGCGTTGTTATCAAACTTTTTTATAGGATTAGCGTGCAATCATTTTATTTCTTAACTCTTGAAAAAGCTTTGCGCGGCCGCACCCCGCTTTGTTATGCCATACCCGATGAGCAACGAGCATAAAGGAAGGACATTTAACACAACGTTACCGTCAGGATAGAATATGAGCTGTTTCTTGAAAGGATTGTTATCAGTGACGAAAAATAAATCTGTTACAAGATAATCAAGTGTGAAAGGACTTTTCCTCGACCGCGACGTAGGTACCTAACACAATATAGCCTAAACAAGATTATCATCCGTGATCATTTAGTGCTTGGTGGGATATGGAAGGGATTTTATATTTTGAGCTTTCGAACGGGACCCCAACAATCACTTCAGATTTCTACTTGAGGAACTGGAGAAACCAACTAAGTTAATCAACAGGAGAGGATTCTTATTTCACCAGTTAGCTTGGTGGAATCGTACTCTTCTAAACCACACATATTGAGAGTATCGCTGGAAAGCAATGCTCCACCCACATTATTCTCAAGCACAATGAGACTATAATTACCTATTCCAGAGTCTGCGCTTTTATTTACAGTAAAGCGAGATAAAAGGAGAGATGTCCGAAGGGTATTTGTGGAATATTTCACTTCAATGTCGAAGAACTTTTACAAGGATAGCATTATTTATGAGACGATCTGATACTTGGGTGACATTCTCACTTTTTTTTTGCTTAACCTTTTTATTTCAGGCAGGTGGATGAAAAATTCTAAATACACAGGTCAAGGCGGCCCCTTGTACTAACCTGCTAAAAAATAACGAAAGAAATTACATCTAAAAATATCCTTCCGTTCCTCTTAATGAAGCGCATCAGTTCCAGGCGAGGTTAGTTCAGTTCACCGAATCCAAGCATATCCAGCCAGCGGCGGGCAAGGGCCAATCATGCGCACGGAAAGTTTTTGGTTGTCTTAAGCTCTCCTTCGAAGAAGAACAAAAATTCGGAGCTATCATTAACTCCCATTTTTGTTTGAAGAGCATGAAGTGACCTGCGGGCGGTGATGATACCAAATACAGTTTTTGTTTTTCTTTTCGAGCCCAAAAAACAAAAACGGATTGAACTTTCTATTTGGTCCATTAAGAAGAAGTTTCGTGCACGCGCATGTGGTCAGGTTCGCCCATCGCTGCTGGTGCTTCATGCGAACATCCGTTTTGATGAAAGATCCCATCGTTGAGGTAGCAAAGCCAACAGAAGATTCTGGTCCAAGAAAGGGAAAATTAGTGCCGGAACTGGCTACCATGTCTGCGCCTTCATTTCCCATGATTCCCGTGTGCCCAGGTAGCGAATGCAATGATACTTAGCTCAGCTTAGCCTTGCTTATAAGTTCGGTGAATTTGAGTAATTATATGTCATCAGTCGAAGGTGTGGAAATATGTTAGAAAACCCCAAATTTGGGAGGAACAGAAATTGAAGATAACCTTAACATTCTTTATTCTAGATGTGCAAGATCTTAGGTCAGCTCAACTTTGTTTATATTTTCAGCAAGTATTTTCTTGGATGAAAGACTCAATAACTAGGGTAAGAAAACATATATTATACTCAGATGCAAAAATGAAGTAGTAGCGTTAGCGCTGTTATAAAATATTCAACAGGTAAAACTTTATCTTCGTTAATTTTCTTTTAAATCTGCGTATACTATACTCGATAATTCGCCAAATATTACCTTCCGTAGCGCTTTTAAATTGTTTTTGGCGTGCATTCTTGGTTTTACAGGCAACTTGTCATAATTAGGGCAAAAAATTTCAAAGTGAGCGAAAAAGAGTAAAAGGCCGTCATTAAAAGAAACTCTTTGAGCAATTACAAGCGACTGCTGCAGTTTATTTCTGGTGGAAAAAAAAACTTCAATTTAGGTACTCTAAACTACCTACACACATCTATGAGCTTTTGAGAAATGAATGTAATTACTTGAGGAAACTTGTAGTAGAAAAGTAATGAAGTTGTAAATAGCTGAGAGAGGAATGTAAATATTCTGTAAATAAAAGTAGGATTGTGAGAAATAATTGATATGACAATACTTCTACTAATTTTTTTAAAAATTGCTATCAGTCAGCGACACCTAGCAGTATGAGTATGTGTTGAGGATTATAAAAAGCCAGAGATTTTACATTGTCTTCCTACTAGTTAATAATGGCGCAACTTCAAAAAGGGGTTAACGACAAAAAGATGATTGAATCCAATATCTGCTTGAATGAGGCTTCGAATTGTGGTAATATCCTAAAACAGAGTTCTTCTATCCGGAGTTCGACGGAAATATCATTCTAATGCAATGTACGAATGTATTCCTGATGCCTCTGTTAGTGAAAAAGTTTTATATGCTATTCGACGAAGTCTTACGTGTTTCATATTCAAGGAAGGTACATCTGGCAATGTCAAGATCATGTATGTGTTTGATTTTAAAATTTACACACAAAACATATTACATTGTTATAGTTTATATGTCAAGTAGGTAATCATCAACTATCTACAAAGAACTGAATTTGACGTTATTCTACCTTCTGACAATCTTGTGGTTCTAGGCGACCTCAAGCACCCTGAATCTTTCTAAATATTGTTTATGCATGTATGAACAAATAAATTAAATTTACAAGCAATGAAACAAATAACAATCGAAAATCTTAAATGTCCTAATTATGAGCATAGATCCTAACTCAGCAAGTAAAATTCATTCACCGCTGGTATGGGGCCCACCGCAAAATTGCTTACAGCACAAAAATACAACGTTAATGAATCTGGCTCGCTTTGGTAAAATTATTGATTTTTAATTTTTTAATCGTTTTATTAGACTAAGCATAATTTGTATAGAATAAGTTCAATTTTTGTATATAGATCGTTTGTTTTAATTCAAGAAAATTCACTCACTCCAGATGGCGACTTTTATTCAATGATACATACAGTCAATATTTACATTGGTCCTTCGAGTGCTTTCTGTAGAACTTAGTGTCTTTAGAAGATCTAGCAACTGTGGATCTTACACCCTACAGGTACAAATAAATTGTGGAACTTAGCGTCCGTAACCGAGAGAAAAATTGTCTGCAGCATTTTGGTGCTCAGGTTTTTGTTTTTTGTTTTGTTTTTGGTCACCATCCTCTCGAACATAGTGTCCAGCGGATTTGTCTTATGTCTTTAACTGAGGAACCAGTGTCCTCATCTTGTCAGTAATTAAATTAAACTAAATTAATTTGCATCCATCTGAAACTATATTCGTGAGAGGCTTTATTGGATCAGTCGCTGATTTCGAAGAAGTAACACCAAGTACTACAGTATCTGGCAAGGGACTATAAGGCAACTCGCATCTCACAACCGTTGATTCAACAGTCCAGCTTTCGCTTAAGAAATTAAGTACCCTGGAGTTGAGCTCAATCAGCAATACTGTACGAGGTCATTCCTAAAGAGGAAAAGCAGATTTAATAGCATAATGGCGACAGAATATAAACCTCTGGCTTTAAACAACATAGTCGGGGATCAGAAAGGATATACACTAAACATGCAAAAATTAATAAGCAATATTAGGAAAGATCCTCAAGAGAAAAAAACTAAGGAATATACAGAGACAAGAATGCACAGCTTCGGAAAATTGTGGAAAGCCTTTCAACTAAGAAATAAGGAAATATGTATACAAGCCCCAGAAAACGTATATTTCGTACAAAACTTCTATGAGGAAGTCAACGAATTATATTCTAAAATGAAAGAACTATTAGAGGACGTATCAAGCACCAGCAAAAGAAACGGAACAGTTAGTTCCGATGATGTACAAATATCAGATATGTAGTTGCCGCAACACTAAAAAGAGCACAATCAAATTTCGATAAAAAGATATAT
The DNA here is from genome assembly GCA_963930735.1 of Dioctria linearis. NCBI lineage: Eukaryota > Metazoa > Arthropoda > Insecta > Diptera > Asilidae > Dioctria > Dioctria linearis. Next base: position 217,323,373 of record OZ005742.1, on the reverse strand, counting down.
ACATAAACATCTCTGTTTTACCACAATTCCAATAACTGACAACTACGAAAAGACTGCGCACGCAAAGAACAGTTTAATGAAATCTGTCAATTCTTATAATTGACTTCCGAACAAACTGCAATTGCGAACGAGAATCCACGTATGCTGAAATAAAATATTCTGGTGGAGTGTAGCGGTTAAATAAAAAGAGGAAATTTGTCACTCAATTATTCACTCAATTTTTTATTGCAAGAAAATACTACTTTAGTAAACAAATGTTAATCTTATGCGAAAATTAATTACGTTGAATAAATTCACTTAATTCTCTCAATGTGTAAAATTTCCTTCCACTAATTTACACGTGTACGCTTATAAACTTCACCTTTAGTTCAATGATTTAAAGTATGTTTATATGTATGTAACAAATAAAAGAAACGCCTATCAAAGACTAATATGGCGCGACTTACCTGCAAAACCTATTCAAGAATATAAGTTAACTACTGTAACTTACGGAACAGTTGCTGCACCATTCCTAGCGATTAGAATATTATACCAATTAGCCCAGGATGTTGGCGATAGATAGCCTGTTGCAGCAAATGGGCTGGCTAGAAAACTTATGTAGATGATGTAGTATCAGGAGCAGATACTGTAAACGAAGCTGTACAAGCAAGCGATCAATTGATTAACCTAATGAACGGAAGTGGTTTTAATCTTCGTAAATGGAGCTGCAATAGTAAAGCGGTGCTAAAAACAATTCATAAGGAGCTTCATGAATCAATCAATGAGATTGATTTAGATCAAGATAAAAGTCTTCTCGGATTTCTATGGAATCCTAGAACCGATACTTTTAAGATTCGAGTGCACCACACAATAAATTTTAAGCAGAATACAAAACGCAAGGTGCAGTCTAAGCAACAAACAAAATTTGATCGAATTGGCTTGCTAGCTCGAGTAACAATCAAAATAAAGTTACTTTTACAAGAAATTTGTAATGGGGCCTAACTGGGATATAGTCTTACTAGAAATTTTACACAATGAATGGTCAAAGATTAAAGCTGAACTACCTTCTCTAGGGAAATCGAGATTCCTCGTTGAACTAAATATTCTAAGTCTCATTCCAAAGTTCAACTGCATGGAATTTCCGACATTTCAAAGGCAGGCTATAGGGTTGTAGTATATTTACGAACAGTTATTGATGAAGGAGTGTTTATAGCTCTGATTACTTCGAAAATAAAAGTCCCTCCTCTTAAGGATGCATTCACACTCCCACGTCTAGAGCTTTGTGGTGCGACACTATTGGCTAATCTGCTGAAGGAAACAAAACGAAGCCTAGATTTTCCGAATTTAGAGTGCTTTGCCTGGACTGATTCATAACTGGAAAACTTTTCTAGGAGACCGTGTGGAACAAATTCAAGCTATACTTCATACAAGAAAATGGCTTCATGTAAAATCTAGAGATAATCCAGTAAATATACCATCACGAGGCATATACTTGGCAGCGTTCAGGTTACAAGTGTTGTGGTGAGAAGGACCTCAATAAAATAAAATACTGAAAGCACTACTAGTGAGCAATCCTTAGAGACGATAAACTTAGAAAAAGGAAAACCAAAAGCACATGCTTCGACGCAAGAAACTAGAGGTATTTATCAAGAGCTATTAGAAAGAGTCTGTTCAACGATGAAGAATCTAGGAAAGAAGAAAGGATACACATCAATTCCAATGATCAGATTCCGATGAAGTTGAACTCATTGCTTATACCGAAGACAAATATAAGCAAAACACATATAAATATTCCATCAATAAATACTTCGAATAATCGTGCGCTCTGGTCGCCGCAACTAGTAAACGAAGTTGAAATGAAGGATATAAATGAACTGTCTGCTGCAATAGAGTACCAGCAAAAACAGATGGCTTCTCTACCTAGTAAATGAAACTACTAGAATTATACGGGTTTCTATCTACTCATAGGCATTGCAGTTACATTGCGCTCTGCTAATGGTAGAAAATCGAAACCAAGGAACAGCGCAAGCTAACACCGCAGCTACTTGATTCCCTGTGCCAGCACCTCGACAACGTTCATAGAACCTCCGAAATTCAACGAGACGGGGGAGAATGTTAATGCATGCATGAACAAATAAATTAATTTTACAAGCAATAAAACAAATAACTATCGAAGAACCTTACTGACCTAATTGTGAGCATAGATCCACTAAGCAAGTAAAATTCAGCGCTGGTCGAATTGGGCTCACCGCAAAATTGCTTACAACAGAAAAATGCAAGGTGAATGAATCTGGCACGCTTTGTTAAAATTATTGATTTTAATTTTTTAATCGTTTTATTAGACTAAGCACAATTTGTATAGAATAAGTTCAATTTTTGTATATAAATTGTTTGTTTCAATTAAAGAAAAATCACTGTAACTCGAGGCGGTGAGATTTATTCAACAGTCAATATTTACTGATATCGATTATCTGGTTCCAACTTTCTTTGTTATCTTTATTTTTATGGTATCAGGACTTGTGATAGACATTTGGATTTAGAATTAATCTCCAACTGCAGTGGCAATTTTGCAACGTACATGAACATACACTCCATGTTATTCATAATTCTGAATTTGATGTCCTTAATAAGGTTAAAAAACAGATTTTTCAGGATAACATTTATGCCTTTCTAATTACAATCAGAGGGATGTTGTCAAGGCTTATTCTCTGGTATGTTGTTTTCTTTGATATAGTCATTTATCAGCGATCACATACATATGATGGAAGTTGTTGACATCCTTTAATGCAGTGGGCTTGGGAAGGATACCGAAATGGTGTGGTGACTGACTTTCTCTGTCTTTACCCGGCCCTCCGCGGTAGATATTACAGATTCCTAGTTGACACCTCCTGATGAACTACATAAAGCAGGTAGGGCTTGTTGGATGCCAATCCTAAACTTTGTGAGATAGGAGGATGATGAAAAATGGCCATCCTTAGGATTCTCAATATATTTTACATTCATGCCGCCATTTTGTTTGAGTACTTGCTTCAGTGAACAAGTATTTCCAAATCTAGAAACATTCATTCCTTATGTAAGGCTTGGTTTGATAGCTCTTTAAAGAAAAAATATCGTAGCCTTCGAACAGGTTTTGTTTCGGATAAAATTCACTCCGCATACTCGCATCTTCGATTTTTATTTGTATTGACCTCTTGTACGTTAATATAATTAACCTTGCTTTGTGCATACAATTCAAGAGTGTTGTAACTTAACTTTCATTTCCAAAGAATTCGCAGTCCCAGTCTGTGGTGTTCAGAATTTTCTTTGCAGGTCCTCTATGGAAATATTGGAACATAACTTCAACGAGGGTAAATCTACAATTACTATCTTAGAGGGAACTCTTTCTACGCAAAATTAATAGCACTTCTGCTATTGTCCTTTATTTTTTTATTATTTACATCAACGATAATACTCAATTCTGACTATCATTCTAAAATATTTCGATATGCTTACACCGCCAAATTAATTCGTATAATTCTAGATGAAATTCTAACTTAGATTTTTTCCATAATTTTCTCGATATTTTTGTCCATTTTTCAGGTAAATGATACCTTTTCTTTCACTGTTTCTTCATCTATAATAGATAAAAATCTTAATCTAATTGTTAATACAATAATAAAACCATAATCAATCGGTGATCCTTTCTCTTTGAGCAAACAAAATCAAAGTAGGCAAAGTAGTGTTAAGTCAGAACATTCAAATTTCTCGCCTTAAATGTATATAGACAACTTTTGAATTAAACTAAAAAATATTTCGAAGAATGTTTGGCAGATAGCAAGTTTTGGCACTTAGCCGATATAAATCAACTTTTGGAACTAAACATTGGCTCTACATAACAACTTTTCAAATTGCATTAAATTTTAGCACACAATTGCGATAGATTTATTTACTATTGGCAACTTATTGTTTCATATGCTGAAAAATTTCAAAGAGATAAACGTTATTCTGTCATACACTCAATTTCTGCCAAAAATGTAGATAACAAGTTTTAGAAATATACTCCAAAGCTGTAAAATTACATTTAGGGCGTCGGGGCACCAGTGTATATTTTGTGCATAAATTCTGAACTCACTATCGTCTCTAAAAAAAAACAAAAGCAATTGAAAATCTCGATCAAATCCTCGGAAATATATCACACAAATACATCGCGTTAATTTTGTTCATATACATGGTTGCAATATTGTCAGATATCCTCGCTTCCAAATGTGAAGATTGTCCGCCGAACATGATTTAATAACTACATAATAATTTTTCGCATACACAAAAATAAAACATGGGTAAAAATTTCCCGAAAGAAGAATTTGATTTTAATTCTTAATTCTTCATAAAAAATATATTAATCTGAAAATTTCAAATGCTGCTCTACCTCTATAATGAATGTAACACAATCACGTTTCCTGTAATTACAACAAAAATACGTGACCTGGCCGGATAAATTGATCCCGAATTCTGATTCCATTTAAGAACTGCTGGCTGGTTGTTGAATAATAAATCAAAAAAGTAGGGAAAGCTAGAAGGAGAATCCCCTCAAATATCTAACGTACGTATAAGCAGGCGCAATCATAAGTTAATGAGAAAAAGTCAAGTAAAACATGGTTAGTAGCTCTTTGCTGAAAAATAAATTAGCACATGATGCTTCAGAGCGTACATAAAAGACTAGAGAGACTACGGCATCGATAAAGAAACCTTTGCCAGGGATAATCAAAATATTGTCAATGAATGTTAAAGGATTATCGGGATTTTTGTTGCTGTTGTGAAGGGTATCGTAATAGGCAACATTGATGGGGCGGGTAGAATATGGAAGTCATTATATTTTGCTATAGGACAAATGTTGATAGGGGAAAGATGTTGACAGGATGCATATGAAAGGAAAATTACATATTATTTAGGACCTGTTTTTTAATAAATTCATATCATGCTAGTATAAATATTTAAAGCGTATAACTATGAATATTTAAATAGCAAAAAATGTTGCATTTTGTGTGCTACTTTTTATTTATTTATTTATTTATTAAGAACATCATCAAAGATCTGATTACTGAGTTTATAAAAGTATTAAAGTATACATAACAATGTTATGACAGAAGGTACATATAACAAAATTATACAAAGAAAAGTAACTCCAACTAAGCTGATCTTTTATTTGCCGTTTTGAAAGATGAAAGTCAATGCAATCAAACCGACGCCGGTTAAAGAGACGAGACATTGATGAAATCGGCTCGTGCGTGCCATAGTTTGTACTATGCTGGGAAACATCGAAGAAGTCGTAGTTCCTCAAGGAGCACACAGGAACGGATATATTAAGAGTATTTAAGAGCTCAGGGAATTTATCGCTCCCTGTATACACTGAAACGCAAAAATAATTCTGGAAGTTTTTCGTCTATTCTCGAGAGAATCCAAACGAAAGAGTTTAAGCCTGTCGACATATGGAGGTAGAATAATTGGGTTATCCCAGTGAAGCCCACACGGGGCAAAACGGAGGAATCTCCACTGCACTGCCTCGATGCGGTTTATGTATACAGCATAGAAGGGAGACCAGATTGGACTGGCATACTCCAAAATAGGTCTAACGAATGTGCAGTAAAGGACCTTCGTTATGAATGGAGCATTAAACTCCTTTGACCATATCTTTACAAACCCCAGAGTAGCATTAGCTCTGCAAACGATTGTGTCAATATGATCCTCGAAAGAAAGGCAAGGAAGATACCCAAATCTTTGGTTTTGTCAAGTCTAGTTAATAAGCGTCCCTCTAAAGTATAACCAAATTCGAAAGGCTTCCTTTTACGCGAAAAGGACATAGCGGTGCATTTGCTGATATTGAGAGGAAGAGAGTTAATAGCACACCATTAATAAAAGGTGTCTAAGTCCAAGTTTAAAGTTACACACTCGTTTTCATTACAAACAATGCTGAAGATTTTGGCATCGTCAGCATAGCAAAGCATTCTTGAATTGGCCAAAATCAGAGAAACATCATTAATATAAATTATAAAATGAAGTGGTCCAAGATGGCTCCTTGGGGAAAGCCAGAAGTATTATCTATTTCATCGGAAAGAGCTGCGCGAAATATAACTCGCTGTGGGCGATCAGATAACTAAGAACGAAGCCAATTAACAAAGACATTAGGAAAACCAAGAACAGTCAACTTCCGAATTAAGATTTGTTGATTGATTCGGTCGAAAGCTTTACTAAAATCGTGAAAATACTATCTACTTGCTTCCCGCTTTCAATAGCAGAAACACACAAATTAGTAAACTCTAATAAATTAGTCGTAGTAGATTTACCTTTCATAAAGCCATGCTGAAAGGAGCGTAGGAAAGGTTTTCTTTGGAAATACATAACATCACAAACCAAAGATTCAAACATCTTACCAACACAACTTAAATTAGCGACAGGTCCGGAGTTAGAAATGTCGCACTTGTTGCCCTTCTTGTGCAGAGGAATAATCAAAGAAAGCTTCCGCTGTTTTGGAAAAATACTACAAGTTAAAGACAATACAGGAACGATGGAAGTAGCACAATGTTTTATGAGCGTGGATGGAACACCATCCGGACCACCAGAAAAACTATCAGCTGTGCTTGAAATTTACTTGGAGATAGACGCTTCGTCGAGCAACAGGTCTTTAGGTAGAAGAGAAATCAGCGGAAGCTTCGTCAAATGGGCAAAATCGTTATAACTAATATCACAGTGGCTATCACAGAAAGCAGTCCTAAAAAAGTCAGCAAAGAGATTGGCAGTTGCCAAGGAATCAACACTGTCTATGTTTCCGAGTCGCAACGATGAAGGGTATCCATCACAGTTGCGCTTAGAATTCACAAACTTCCAAAACGGTTTATGTTGAGTATGCAAGGATGACCTCATTCTATATACATATTCGTTGTATGATTCAGTTAAACACGAAGTGTACTGATTACGCACATTAGAATAAGTTACGTAATCAGCATCACTCCTTGAGGAACAGAACCGTCTCCAAGCCTTATTTTTAAAATTTTTAAGATGCTTCAAAAAGCCTTTCAACCACGGTTGACAATTCTAAGAACGATTCGAACTAAAAATTGGCACACAGTGAGTAAAACAAAGAAATTGTATGTCAAAAAACGAGTTCACAGCTCTATCAATGTCACGTTCACCCAGAACAATTGTCCAGTTACGGACAGCCATTCATTCCTTTTATTAAAATTAGCTTTTTTAAAGTTATAACATTACTCATAGTTACTTGAAGCATTTGATGATGAAGTAACAGGATCAAAAACAAAACTATATGTAGTGCTGGATGATGACATGTTTCAGGAGTTAAACCATGCTTGACGACAGTTCCATTGGGATCAGAAGAAAATACCAGGTCAAGAGATCTTTCAGAGTCATTAGTCACGCCGCTAGACAGCATTAGGCCTGCAGAAATAATGGTGTCAATAAAAGAAATGGCAAGTTGCCGAAAAAGAAGGTAGCAAGCCCTCATCATCCTGAGAGTGTAGCCAGTCACCAGTAGGCAAATTAAAATCACCAAAAAGCAGCAATTCATCAGCAAGTAGCAAAACTTCAGTATGCCTATCGATACAAGAAGCCAGCAAGTCAAATATCTCAGCTGATGGGCATATAGGGATATAAACTGTAGCAATATATACGTTTGTGTGTGAAAGTCTGAGAACCACACATACAAACTTCAGATCGCCAAACTCATCAAAGTCGATTAACATGCATGGAAGGTCGCAACGAACGGCGCAAAGCACTCCACCTCCAAAAGGAGCATCCAGAGACACGATGGCGGTCACGGCGTAACACCAAGAACTCGGGACCAAAAAGCTCTCCATCTGCAATCTTTCCACAGAGCCAAGTCAAGCCGACCACGTCGAAACAGGAATTAGTCGAACTTTTAAAAAGCCAAGTCATCTTGGAGCCAGTTACATTGGCATAGTAGACGGAGATTTCGCTAACAAGTTTTTTGCCACAATAGAAAACCCAGAACGTCTCTTTGGAATAAATTCACGAGCGATGGAATTGCAGGGCCATATATCCGGGGAGGGGACCGCCTTAAACAGATTTTCCGGAACTAAAGGGACGCTGAAAATGAGCGTTTCTCATGAGCATGTCGAGCAGATATTTTCTTACAGGTAATCAAAGAGCTCGGAGTGCCGACACGTGAAGAAATGTGTTTAACAATATCCTCTTCGGTGCTATCTGGATGTACTCTAGATACGAAAATACATTTCGGAAGCCTGGCTGGCCGCAACGGAACAACATCTCCAACTACAGGCGAAGTATCATTGGCGGAAGCACGATGCGCAACCGAAACAGACTGCAGAGCACTGACATCTGAAACAGAAGACTTCGTCCCCTCGTCAAACACCCTGTCCACATTCGTCGATACCACAGTATCCACGCCCGAAGATTCAATTATATCAATTGAGCCCCATCACTATCCAGGGAAATTCCATGTCGAGCCACAGATAAACTCGAGGCAGTAGTATTGTTGTTTGGATAGTTGCTATGGTTCCCTTGTCTCTAGCATTATGGACTTTATGGTTTATGTGCAATAAGTTCATCAATTCTAACCAAATGACCAAGGTCTTGATGAACTCAGTGATAACAAATTATAACACTCGGGCTTATACAAAGCTGATAGCTATTGCAACACACAAGGCCTAATAATTAATGTTCAAGGATTTTTTAGTTATAAAATTATACATGGTGTTCTGCAAATAGAATAGAAAGATGTGGGAATAATCGAAATTAGTAGCATGCATGGGATGATACAGCTCTGATTTTCACGTAGCTATTGTAAGTTTCTGTGATACATATACAGTATGTGATCACGATATTAGATGCAATTGGTGAAAGAACGCAATTTTCAAATAATGCGTAAACTTAAAAGATATTTTTGGAAGGAAACATTTTATTGTGCATTGATATTCAGTTTAGATTAACTTCAACATTTCAATATTCAATATTTCGTCACATCTACTTTTGTTTGAATAAATTCCTTAATTGCTAGTGGAGTATATTTATACATGCTTATCATTTTTCGCAAATTTGTATAATTTTTCAAATATTACTCATATTTTCCTTTGGATCTTTTGTTGTAAGATTGGGATGGCTATACACTTTTTATTTAAGATACGCCCAGCAAGTTTCAATCGGATTTAAATCCGGAGATTTTTGGCGATTTTTGTACGAATAAATTTCGGTTTCCTTTTTCCAATCTGTTGTGTGTTTTTTTTTGGGATGCTGGAATCAGAAACGGTAAAGGGGTTAACATATGTAAATACGAATTAAAAATAATTACATATTACATACTTACTTTAAGTGTACGTTGTCCTTAAATGTAGAAAAGCTATTGCATTAATTCTGCCCGGAAAACTTTGATATTGCAGAAATAGACAGATACGTATGCATCTCCTTTCCACACAATTCCGCGAGGTGGCATTCCTGCGGCCATGGCTTAGGCGTAGCAATCAGTCTACATCATAGAAGAAGAAGAGTTAAATACGAGCGTTATAAAAGAAAACTGGGGCCAGCAATAATTACCTTCGAGAGTAAAGTCCAAGGCGACAACGACCCTCGCTGTGGTGGTATTAAGACAAAACCGAGCAACGGTTGACTATACCAACAAACTTACGGATGAATACCGATAGGAAAATAAAAGAAAGAAATTGCAGCTGTAAGGATCACTCACAGAAGACTGTCTATTAGCCAGTAAGAATTGAAATCCTCCTTTGTTGTTTTTATACATGTATAATATTTAGTAGTTCAGTTGAATGTAAAACCGGCAGGGATGCACACTCCTGGAACCAAGTAGCTATATACTTGTATAATTACTTTCTTTTGTTTAAACATGCAACCTAAGGTATTTATTCGAATAAGTCAAATACAAAATAATATTTAACACTAAATTTGTTGTCTGGGAGCGACGTGGATTCTATGAAATTATCACAAGAACAAGTTGCAAACGCCCTTTTAAATCCACAAGTTTTTATTTTGTCAATTAACTTTAAAAAAAACATCAATAAACAAAAAACTTAACGACCGCGGTTTCGGACAATGTGTCCATCATCAGGTATTATTTGCAACTAAACTAATTACACTAATGTGTATACATATAAATACGTTACAGAGTAAATAAATTAAAACTATACATAGGACTTCGAATACAAATGTCATCTATGGAAACTGAATACACCAAAGTACAGAGAAAAGCATTACAAAGTAAATAAATTAGACCATACATAGGACTTCAACTGCAAACATTAATATATGACAGAGTCTAACAACGAGAGACTGAATAAACTAGATTTTATTATAGCTTCTTCTGAATTCATCAAAGGTTTGTCTGCAATAGCCATGAACAAAGATTCGTATGCGTCTAGCTTAAATTTTTGTCGCACTACTTTAATAATATCGGGATCCGGAGAGAGATTGTGTCCGGTGCTTATCATATGTAGGGCTACACTTGAATCATTGGTACTACTGTTTAGAATCGCTTTTCTATGTTCTGTCGCTCTCTTTTGAAACGTACGTGCTGTTTGACCGATATAAATGCTATCGCAGTCTAGACATTTTTCACGATAAATACCTGATTCCGTAGATTTGCTCTTGGTATCTTTAAATTTGCAAATCGATCTACTTAACTTATGCGTACTCCTTGTGATCAGATCGATGTTATGTTTTTTAAAAATGTTTTTAAGTTTATTCGTGAATGTGTGGTAAAAGGGAACACAAATACGAAAATTCGGACCTTTGTCTATTGCTGGTAATAGCGTTGTTATCTGTTTAAGATCAGATTTTTTTTGGTGTTTTCGGATAATGTCTGTAGCGAATTTCGTGCTATAACCATTTACTTTAGCTGCCTCAATAATAAAGGTGACTTCATTATCGTAATCAGTCTAACGCATTGGGATGTTGGCTAATCTATGAGCCATTGAATGGAATGCAGCTTTTTTATGTTGACCGCAATGGTAGGAATCAGACGTAATAAACCTATTGGTGTTAGTAGGTTTTCGATAAAGTTCACAGCGGAATTAGAAGAAGACGGAAAGCTACCTTTTCTAGATGTACTAGTAAAACGTAACGAAGAGAAAAGAGTGAATTTCGCAATTTATCGAAAACCTACTAACACCAATAGGTTTATTACGTCTGATTCCTACCATTGCGGTCAACATAAAAAAGCTGCATTCCATTCAATGGCTCATAGATTAGCCAACATCCCAATGCGTAAGACTGATTACGATAATGAAGTCGCCTTTATTATTGAGGCAGCTAAAGTAAATGGTTATAGCACGAAATTCGCTACAGACATTATCCGAAAACACCAAAAAAAAAAAAAATCTGATCTTAAACAGATAACAACGCTATTACCAGCAATAGACAAAGGTCCGAATTTTCGTATTTGTGTTCCCTTTTACCACACATTCACGAATAAACTTAAAAACATTTTTAAAAAACATAACATCGATCTGATCACAAGGAGTACGCATAAGTTAAGTAGATCGATTTGCAAATTTAAAGATACCAAGAGCAAATCTACGGAATCAGGTATTTATCGTGAAAAATGTCTAGACTGCGATAGCATTTATATCGGTCAAACAGCACGTACGTTTCAAAAGAGAGCGACAGAACATAGAAAAGCGATTCTAAACAGAAGTACCAATGATTCAAGTGTAGCCCTACATATGATAAGCACCGGACACAATCTCTCTCCGGATCCCGATATTATTAAAGTAGTGCGACAAAAATTTAAGCTAGACGCATACGAATCTTTGTTCATGGCTATTGCAGACAAACCTTTGATGAATTCAGAAGAAGCTATAATAAAATCTAGTTTATTCAATCTCTCGTTGTTAGACTCTGTCATATATTAATGTTTGCAGTTGAAGTCCTATGTATGGTCTAATTTATTTACTTTGTAATGCTTTTCTCTGTACTTTGGTGTATTCAGTTTCCATAGATGACATTTCTATTCGAAGTCCTATGTATAGTTTTAATTTATTTACTCTGTAACGTATTTATATGTATACACATTAGTGTAATTAGTTTAGTTGCAAATAATACCTGATGATGGACACATTGTCCGAAACCGCGGTCGTTAAGTTTTTTGTTTATTGATGTTTTTTTTAAAGTTAATTGACGAAATAAAAACTTGTGGATTTAAAAGGGCGTTTGCAACTTGTTCTTGTGATAAAATAATATTTATTAAACTTATAAGCTCACCAAGTCCAGAACTCCTTCCCGGGAGCAATCGGAAATATAACTACCATTTCATCTCACTTGGCCTGGAATCATATAGATCATACTACAGTGTAGTAGAATTATTGTGATGACACGTGTAGTGACAGTGTACCAACCTGCGCGAACTGCGAGCTGTAATGTGTAAGCGGAGGTGACTTAAGGCATCGGGTTGTCCGCAGCCCGGAGCATAATTTTACATAAACATGTCGCCCCAAAACTATGCGTGATTATACAAATATACGCAAGCGTACGAAACTCTCACAATGAAATATTGGACGGAAAGCACCAAAACCCTCGAGAATACTTCCCAAGCCATGAAACACAAATCTATATGTGTGCGTTCGGAGTCCGTACTCTAAAATGCTCTATATTGATGCTTATACGCTCATATACATCTCAGCTGAGTGATAATTGCATGTGTGTATTTGCAGCCGTAGTCCCAATCTGTAGGCCTAGGCAGCTACATTCGATATCATCAGCCCACTGCATTCTATGATGGCAGAGCAACATTACAATGATTACTCAATACTCAGCTGAGAATTTTTGTTTGAGGAATCGTAGTCATTTGGTTAAGATAATTTGTTTTAAATAACTTTGTTAGGAAAGGTATGAACATTTTATTACGGTTTGGAAGATAAGAAAGCAAGCTTAAGATTATCACAACACCATTTTTCTGTATGAATAGTAGTTTAGGGTGGAGGAGCTATTCAAATCAAACTTTTGTCAATTTTACATAAGAACACTGCAAATATTTTATAATGTAAGGACTACGCTGGGCCTCGCATGTGGTAGGGAGGGAGTCTGTTTCATGGCTTGTGAAGTATTCTCGAGGGTTTTGAAAGCACCCATTGCGAATCAAGCATAATCAACGTTCCAAGTTTCAGAATAGGGGGACACGTAATCGACAAGAAACAACAGCTCTGGTGGGTGAAGCGGACAGCCGGAAAAAGAAACAAAAAAGTGACAGAAAGTGAAACGGCGCGGCAGTCAGTGGGCGAATTTGTACAAATAAAATCGAATTTCAAGGAAAAGAAGGAAAATTACAACTGGCCAGGATAGAGTTCGAATTGAGAGGAAGAAATAAATTGAGAGTGTTGAAGAAAATGGAAGCTGCTGAAAGAAAGTCAGGAAATAGAGGAAAAGAAGGTTAAAGAAAAACGGAAAGGTGGACTAGAGGTGAACTAGAGGTCAAGAGCTAACGGAAGGAGTTTTGGTGCAAGGAGAGGTGAAAAAAAAGTAAACGGTGGTACCCCAGTCGCGGTGTCCGAAGTTAAGTATCCTGAGTTTGCCTTTTCTTTTTATTCTATTTTATATTTCTCATTTGATATCGTGCCAAACAAACGAATTTTTCCCAAATTGGTTTTTGTGTATCTCGTTGAAACTTGATCTGATTATGAAAACTTGGTAGGAGTGCGCTGCCGTACTCGATTTTTTTTGTACATAGTTCTTCACTAGGTTAATCGGTTTATTTCAGTCCCGTCCCCGTCGCGGGATATTAGTGTTAGGCGGTACGTGGTTACCTTGCTACCACGCGTTAATTTTTTTTGTATAGGGAGAATCAAGAGTTATGTTCTAAGTTGGCTCATCAAGCTATCGCATGATATAGTTCCACTATAATTTTGATTATATTGACAATATTTCGTTGTATCATAATAGTATGATCCAGTTCTACTAGACTTTGCCTTATGTATTATACATATGCATATGCATGTAGATAACATGCGCATGGGAAAAAATTAATTTTTTTGGGGAATCCTTCTCCCTATAAGTAAATCGTCATTCGGAGTGATTAACGTCCGACATACGTAGGTACTTATTTAAATAATAACACTTTGAAATACATAGAAAGGGGGAAATAAATTGGAAACTGTAATTGGATTGGGTTTTGTTGTCCAGGTGCAGAAAAGAAAAAGTGTTCGTGGACAGATATACCGGACTGCTATGACAGAAATTCGGCATTTTAATACGCGACATAATGCTGGTATCTAGTTCAGATTTCGGTAAATCCGAATCCGTTTTATTTTAGGGATTTGTCATTTTAATTTGCTTATTATAAAAACAAAATTATTTAATAAAAAAAATGTATGGGATAATTCGAACACCTGGTATTCTCACTTATAGCATGCACGCACGCACTTTAAATTGTTAAATATAAATTCATATATATGTCAAAAGTTTATGAAGTAATATTGATTTTTTGTAGGTTAAGTACGCTAATAGAAAATTTTACCTTTTTTCTTTTTTATGATATGTTACTATGTTGCTCGTTGGTCGCTCGATGAAGGTAATATTTAATACCACAATAGTAATTTCACATGAAATTTGACAATTATTTGCTAGGCATAATTATCATTATTGCATTCTAAAAAAAAATTAAAATATTTTAGGAATTTAACTGGCTAAAAAAAATGTGAGCACTCATCGTTTGCTTTGAATCCCCGTATAATAAGTCTGTGTTTCCGTGTGATGGGTGAATTTGTACGTATATGTATGTACATCCAATTATTAATTTGTCTGTAAGAACTGCTGATTAGAGGTTAATTGCTGGTGTGGTTTATGTTGATAAAATCTTGTATGGCACCAATTGTTGTTCAACGGGGTACTGGTACATTTTCTGTTTGGTGCCTTGTGAATTTTCTGATATAGCCCCAATTATAGGCTTTGCTTTTTTTCGTTTTCTGATGAGTTTGCTGGAATGATTGCTGCTGCTTATTGTTACAAATATACCCCACGTGCACTCTGCTCATCCGACGTCGACATAGAGGTTATGTGTGTATAGGATGAGGAAAAGATCAATTTTCCTTTATACTAGTCCATTTATTAAAAACTTAATTACTCTACATAAATTTAATTCAAAAATTTACTCTACGTATTTTACTTAAATGCACGTCTTAACTATTCACGCGTGCGACCAACCAAGCGACTTCATTCAAACGGGAAACCAAATCGCGCGAGCAGGCAGAAGGCTGTAAGTGAGAGGGATGAGGTGACGTGCTTTGATTTTAGTGGCGCTGAGCTTGCATTATATGATGCATGAAGTTTGCAATAATTGTATACATAATAGTGAGCTCGAAATTTGAAATTTTAAAGTCACCATACCCATACCTAACGAGATTTACATCCTTGAGTGAGTCGCCCTACAACCGACGCCTCTCTCTCCAAGGTTAGCTGGGGATAGTTCGCGTCAGAGCAAAAGGCTTAACAAATCATCAACTGAAAAGTGCTGATGAAGTTTTTTAATGTTTTCTTTAATTTGCGCATTTTTGCTGGTAGCCTTATAATTTTGTTCGTGTAGCCGTTATCATAATACAACCAGCGATGTTTCCACGTATGACTCCTCAAATGGACGGTGTATGGTCCTATATGGTGCCCAGCGTTGCAGAAGTCCGCTTCGAGTGATTTTTCGATCTGTCCCCATAGACGTTTTCCTCGATTTTCCGCAACTTGCACGCAAAGATGCATTTAATTTAAATGATTTCAGTATTCTGTCGACTGATGCCAACACCTTTTCCTGACGAGCAATTTGTCTATTTGAAAGATCGTGGAAATGCAATAATGCCATAAAACATTTTTTTCACTATGTCTTTTTTTTTGCGTCCCATTTATGTTTAAAACAAACCAAATTGCAGTGTGCCACTTCTTCTACTTATTCTGTAAATGCACCAACAACTTCGCGTACTTAGTTTACTTAAAAAAGAAGATAAATAAATAATGTACATCAACTAATTGCCTTTCTTTCGTCGACCTTCTTTATTCGCATAGAAACCACCTTTCACAATACAACGACACGACTAAAGTGAGATAAGAAAGCATCGCATTGAATTATGCCCGAAAAACATATTCTACACTAGTTATGATCTGTTGCTACCCCTGAAAGTTTTCCGGAAAATTCGTCTGTGCTAAATTAGGAAAAAAATATCATCTACATAAAGAAAACCCATGAAAACAAAAGGTAGTATTGGTGTGATCTACTGAAATCGAGGACTGCGTCTAATTTAATGGTCACCCACTTATATACCTACAAGATGTCGAATTTGCTACTTTCTGATTTTTTGAAAGCTTCGACAGAAAAAAAAATTTTAGTTTTGCTTTTATCCATATTGGCAAACCAAAAATGAATTTGGTTAAAACTTGAAATAACATGTTAAAATAATTGGTTATTATTTATTATGATTTGAAAGAAGATTGACTCGACAACAGTAATATAAACTAAAAGTAATATTTAGCAATGAGGTATCATATTTTATTATACACCCAGAGGTATAGGCATGCTGTGTAAAATTCCTGTACATGTCATAAGCATATTTTTATTCGGGGGGGGGGGGGGGGGGGTGACTTATTCTCTGTCAGATCGACGTTTCTGAGCATTTACAGATTCTACAAAAATAAGTCCAGTGTCCTTTTTGTGGTTTTCTGCACAAATTAATAATTAAATATGATTTATATTTAGCAACTTGTGGAGTTTAGATATGCATAACGTCTAAGTTATCTTCTGACTCGTGTTGCGCGACTATTGGGCAACAGGACGAGGGAGTGCTTCTCGTTAAAATGAGGAAGATCACCTGCCCTTTTCTGAGTTGTTTGTAGCATAAAAAGAAAAACTATCACTTCACTCTATGTATATTTAGCTTATTTCGTTATTTAGGTTCAATCCTGTGATAATACACTCGTAACGATGAAAATACACTGTCTTTCTTATTTTATTTTAGCTGTTAAGATTCCTTACCGTTGGTCGGGGGAATCTTAGCAGTAGTTCTTAGTTTTTTAAATTTTTAAAATAGACTGCCTCGATCGTACAACCGATCGGAAATTTATACTAAATGGTTACGCCATCTTTTTGTGATCAGTAGCTGAGTATTTCTTATTTACAAGAAACCACGCCCCTTTGCTAGGTTTGCAGCGAATCGCAGACGCAGCAAGACAATTTAGGATTTCACCTTCGGGCAATTCTTAATAGAATTAGCGAGTAGCTCTTCGAAACTCGTTCTTAATTCACATTGGTTCCTATATCTGTTCAAGCTTTCCCCACTGAAAACGTTTAGGAAATTCTTGAATACATAAGCATAATATACATGTTTACTTTTTTAAGGCATTCCCCTCTGAGAATACTTGAATTGTTCTTACGTAAACAATTTCATGTATGTACAAAATGTCTCAGAGCCCCGTTGGCTAGTAGGCCATATGTTGGGATTTTTAACTGAGAAAGTGAAATTCAGTTTGGGAAATGATTTGTTTGCAATTTGATACGCTCGATTGTTAGCAATTGAGCGTTTGGTATTTCCTCATGTTCGAGGAAGTAAAACAACTGAGTTTTTCTCTAACTGCTTCATGGCACATTTAGATTTTTGTTTTGGTTGCTTCACGGCCACAATTATTAAGAAATTTTCACAGCCGCCTTTGGCAATTTATATTATTGGCCCCGCTGTTTTATGACATGTATGGTCTTTTATGCGTTCTTTCAAAAATGTATCCTTTCCAAGGATAGTAATGAGTGGCTGAGATGCTCTAGATGCCATACTATTAGGATGTGAAAATGGGTGTTTTTGGCTTTTTGGAGCCGCCACTCATTACACCATCCCCCTAGGAAAAGAAAATTCAGGGAATTTTCGAAAATAGAGGAAAAACAGTAAATGCGTTTTTTATTGCTTGCTGTCTGATCAGAAAAGATGTTTCTTAACACACTGGCATTTATTTGCCCTTATTACATATTTGACTTAATTACATTCAATATTGCTACGTATAAAAAGGTTGGCAATTATGCTTTACTTAAGTACATTCTACAGTGCTATGTATATATATAAAAAAAAGTGAACAATTAGGAGCTATTAGACCTAATTGCAGTGTAGTCTTTTCTTGGATTATCCTAAAAATCGTTATTCTATACATATGTTAAATCCTTAACTATGTTAATTTGACCATTTTCTATAATCTTTATATATGTATAACATAAGTTTTGGGATTTTGCAATTATGCATTGACTTAAGCTTATTATATCTTACAGTATAAAAGTCTAATTTATGTAGAATATTACTGTATTATCTTTTGCATATATTTAGACGTATGGCCACAAGTTGCTATTTTAACAGTATAAGCATATGGCTAGGGGTTATGACATTATTGAAAACTGTTGTTACGCTTATTACTTTTATCCTATTTTAATTTAATTATATTAATATATTTTTTTGTGACTTACATTTTGTTATTATAATTCTCTATACATGATTAATTAAATAGAAAAAGACTCTCTCTCTTGCACACGAGCTTGTGCATTTATTGCGAGTGTGCTTTTTGTTTATGCTTTTATCTTTATTTTATATTTCTGACCTTAACCTTGTATGGTTATGCAATAATCGCTTTCTGCTGCATCATTAAGCTCTATAGACGGGCTTTCTGTTTTTATGTGTTGTGTCCTGAATTTTTTTATGAGTTTGTATATGTTATAGGTAAGCATTATAGCTGGAAGTAAGTATAATGTAGTGTAATGATGGATGATATACGGAATTACTTGGTGATGTTTAAATACTTCTTGGTGTTTTTGTTTTTCGATAGCGGCACTGAGTTGTGACAATTCTTGATCGTTGTGGAATTTTACTACCTGTACTTGGGACTGCATGGGGGTTTGTTGTTGTGGGTATGTAGGTATTTCGTACGTGAGGTTGATTGAAGATAGGTAATGGCTATTTAAATCACGTTTCTTGACATTGTGAGCTTGGATTATTAAATCTTTGGTTCGTAAGTAGCATCCTACAGATAATTCAATTACACCAGTATTATTTAATTAATGGTGGGGTTATTTCACTGTTACATACAGTGTCGACCACTACAGGTTCGTTCATTGAGAACAACCACTTGTTGGGTTGGGAAAGTTGAATCCAAAAATCCAGTAATAATTTTTGAAAGTTTGAGAAGATTTATCTCGCATAATTTATTAATGGAATGTACATTAAAAGTCGGGTGTACGATGCGACAAAGGTAGTGGGTTAAATCTGAAGCTTGGCAGTTTTGTAAATCAAAATTATTTAAAGAATAATAATGTTCTCTGTTATAATCTATTACAAGATATTCGAGAGAGGGTTTTATGTAGGCATAATTTTCTTTTTGTGCCGTGAGAAATGTTGTGTATACCTTCAGTAGTTGAAAATTTTCTCTGATAACGGGAGTTTGAGGAGAAAAATGATTTTATTTTTACTGACTGCTGTTCGTACATTACTAACTTGGTAAATCTGTAAAAGATCGTTTTTCTCTTTATTGATGGGTAGAGTAAGGGAGTTTGGTATTTCTTTTTGTATAGTCTCTAATGTATTTCTCATTTGTAAGGGTGTAATAATTGAACGATGTGGTTTTCCATGTCGCACGTCTGTAGCTAGATCGATGAGGATATTTTGTACGTGTTGGTACCTAACCTTCATTAAGGCGGTTAGAGAGACAAGTGTCTCTAATTCCATGGTGATATTTTGCTTGATGTTCTCGCTAGTTAGGCGATAACTTGCTGATATTAGACTATCAAATTTCTTGTCTATGTGGATAAATTGATCTTTAATGGTATAACGGGTTTTGTTAAATATATTCACTGTGGTGTCTATGATCAGTGTTTGATTCTTGATCAATTCTAATAAATGATCGTCATTGTCCCGTAGGTTTTCTACGTGTTGGTTAATTTGAATCGCAACATCTTCATCTAAAGTTCCAAAAAGAGTTTTACTGAGTGTACCTACACCAATGAATACTCCGCGTTTATATCTGTTGTTTTGTTCTGTTAATAATAGTGAATTTTGTCTAAGAACATGAGTGGATGTGTTTAATTGATGGGTGATATCGCCGCAGAGAAGGAGTTTATTATGTTTATGTTCTATTATGTTACAGAATTTCTGAGCTAATTCTGTACAATTAGTAAGCTTCTCGAGCTCGAAATTAAAATCTGTTAGGTCATAGTACGCTATTACCTGCCATTCGTTGCTATACAGGCCTACGCGTCCTACTTCTTCAAAGTAGATTCCAGGGCTTGGTTCTACTGGGGTGATTTTTAATGAGCAGTCAGCTACTGGTACACATGTACAATGTACAAGAGCGGTCATCAGGGTGATGGTCCTGAGATAAGTGTTTGGATTAGGTTTCATTCCAAAAACAGTTTAAGATTATTATTATGTACAGTTTTAAGCTTATTCCCTATTCTAATCGTAGAGTTTTCTGTCGAGTTA
Source organism: Dioctria linearis (assembly GCA_963930735.1). NCBI lineage: Eukaryota > Metazoa > Arthropoda > Insecta > Diptera > Asilidae > Dioctria > Dioctria linearis. The sequence goes on along the minus strand of OZ005742.1, from coordinate 217,302,938 downwards.
ATTTTTATTATCTCGTAGGTTCCTGTCCATAAAGGAGACAATTTATACTTTCGCGTATGATTTTTTAATAAGACCTTGTCACTGAGACAAAAAGATTTTTCCTTTGAAGTTTTATCATACGAAACGTTTGATTTGTTTTTGAATTTAATTAAGTTTTCTTTGGCAATCTTATGACTATGCTGTAGTCGCGCTTTTAATTCATTACTATAATTATCATAATTATAGCATAATCTGGGATCTGATTTTACAATGGAGGGTATTCTCGGTGGATATCCATATACAAGTTCATACGGGGTGAAATCTGTACTGCAGTGAACGCTCGTGTTATATACATACATGGCATAAGGAATCCAGTATCCCATGTCAACGGGTCACGGTTTACGAAGTGTTGTCTGCAATTTCTTTATCTGCAGTAATTTGCACATTTGAATGAACATTTCGCTCAGGAAATTGGAACCATGTTCCGTTAGTATGGATTCCGGGATTCCGTGTCTGCAAACAATGTTTGTTACAAAAGCTTCGAGAGATCATTCTGAAAGGCTTGGAGATATTTGTTACCTTCATGACTCACTGGTAATGGACCAACGATATCTAGAGCGATTCTTTCGAATGGCTTAGAGCTGGTTGTAGTGATCTTCATTGGCATTCTAGGATTTTTGTTCAATGTATCAGTTTGGCAAGAATCACACATTTTTATGTATGTTTCAACAACCTGTGTTATACCTGCCCAAATATACATTGTTTGGATCTTTTTTAATGTTCGTGTAACACCTTGGTGACCACCTATAGGCATGTCATGGCATACTCTTAATATTACCCTTTGTTTTTCACTAACCGTGAAATGATAATTTGTGAAAGCAATAGAGTTACTTGAATTTTTTCAAATATCAACGAAATCAGGGTCTTGAGCTCGAAGTGTATTCTACTATCAGCCATTGGTATGCACATATTTATTTCCTTCTGGTCATTTTCAGTACAATGATTTCGTAGCTTTAACAACGACTCGATTAGTTCATTGTAGTCTTTCCTATTTCGCATAGGAAAGGTAATTTTGCACATGACAAAGGATTGCTTCTTGTATAACTGTGCTGTTAAACCTGAGTTTGGTATATCTAATGAAGGGAAAATTTCCTTTAATTGATCTTCGATGTGGTTATATGTATTTGGTAGTAGAAATTACATATAAGAGATACCTTTTTGTCTGATTAGTTTCTCAACCTTTTCAGGCATGAAATCGGTATCAGTATGAGGTGAGGATACATATTTATTATAGATGTATTCCACGGAGTCGGGTTGGAAACTTCGCTTGGTTTCTGGTTACTACATTTAAAACTTTTGACTCTCCTTTCAGCTCGGCTTCGTCTGGAACTATGCGACTCAGTGCATCTGCGTTTGCATTTAGTGATCCAGGTTTATGATGGATCTTATAATCATATTCCTCTTGCTTTATTTGCCAGCGCATAAGGCGGGAGGAGGAATCTTTTAAATTCATAAGCCATATCAAAGGTTTATGGTCTGTTATGATATTGAACTTCCTCCCATGGAGGTATGGCAGAAATTGTTCCACGGCGTATACGATTGCAAGAAGCTCCTTCTTGATAGTCGAATATCTAGTTCCTGCAGGATTTAAAGTCCGACTGGCGTAACAAATCGGTCGATCTTTACCAATCTTACACTGAGATAAGATAGCACCTAAAGCAACGTCGCTTGCGTCCGTAGTGACAAGTGGCAAGAATGGGTGCAGCTACTAATTTACCTTTGAGGATTCTAAAAGACTCATCGCAAAAACTATCCGATTTGAATGGAGTATCCTTTTCAATAGAGCTGTTAGGGGCTTAGCCAGCTTTGAGAAGTTGGGGATAAAGCGTCTATAATAGCCGACAAAACCCAGGAAAGCCTTTATATCTTTGGCTTTTTTAGGAGTTGGATATGTCTTAACTTAACGGCGTTTATTTTCTCCGGATCTGGAGATACGTCTTGTTCACTTACGACGTGGCCAAGATAAGCTATTTGCTTTTGTAGGAAATGGCATTTATCTGGCTGAAGCTTTAGCCTATGTTCTCGTAATCTTTGGAACACTTGTATGAGTTTGGTATTATGGTCTTTTAAATTATAGCCATAAATGACTATATCGTCTAGGTAGACAAAACAGTGAATGCCTTGGAGATCTGTAAGAGCGGTATTCGTTAACCTCTGAAACGTGGCTGGGGCACCCTTTAAACGGAATGGCATCCCGTTGAAATTAAAGTGACCAAATGGAGTACTGAATGCCGTTTTATCTTTATCCTTACTATTCATAGGAATCTGGTGGAAACCGCTAGCTAGATCCAGTGTAGAGAAATACTTAGATCTTCCTAACTGATCCAATGTCTCTGTTCTATTGGGTAGTGGATAAACATCTCCGATAGTTACTTCATTTAACCTTCTGAAATCAACGACAACTCGCCATCGCTTCTTGCCGGTTTCGAATCGTTTCTTTGGAACTAACAGTAGTGGAGAATTCCACGGGCTTCAACTTGGGCTAATAATTTCTTTCTCTATCATGTCATTTAGTTCACGATTTATTTCCTCTTTTTGGAATTCAGGCAAACGATAGGGTTTCACATATATCGGCCCTGTATTACTGAGAGTGGGTATTTCGTGACTAGCAGCATCAGTGGATGTAAGGTGGTCTCCTTCAAAAAAGAACAAATCATTAAATTCGCGGCAAATTTTAAGAACAAATTGCTGTTCTTCTAGGTTACAGTGCTCCAGACCTAAATGGTTCTCTAATTTACGTAACCGATTTACTACAGGATCTAGATCATAATTGATTTGGAGGACCTTGTAATCGCTCAGGTCCTCCCAAATGGGTTTAATATTTTGAACATATATTTTTACTGATTCCGATGTGAAATTCATCATTAATACACTTGCAATCTTGTTTTTAGAGCTTACCATTTTATTCCCTATATAAACGCCTGGCTGTATTTCTTTCTTTGGGCAAAAAGCTTCTCCGTTTCTTTCTACGGATATTGCTACAATTACTTCTGAGCGAGGAGGAAAGTCAATAATATTCGGGGATGACGGGTTATTGCTTATTTCTGGATTACTATTGGGATAGTTCATTTTTTCGGCTTCCCAATGTGTACTCATTATTTTCGCTTGATCATCTTTATTATCATTACTCTACGTAATTTGCGTAATTTTCCCTTCTTTGTGGGGATTTTGTTTCTTAAAAAACATCTGTCCACAGTCCACAGTCTTAGCATCGTGTACTTGTGGTGGATACAGCGTATTTGACTGTTTCTTGATTTTGTCTTCCCTTGAGGCATCTTCTCCTGTACAACTCACATAAGCAGTAGAACCCGTCGATTTAATTTGCGAATTCTCATTTACCGAATTGGACGGGATTTTAGATGTTCTAGTTAGATAGTTTACCATTATAATGAAAAGGTAATAAAACACTTGGATGATCATTCCGAAATTTATAGGCTGTTGAGCATTTGAATCTAAATTTCCTTTTCGCAATTCCCTTTGTTTACTTAGTTCCAGATCGCTATTTGCTTTTCCTTCCTTCTTGGTTTTATTATTTTTATTGACTGTATGCTCAAGTTTGACTGTATACATATAACCTTTCATTTCCTTTACCCTAGGTATTTTAATCCTTAAACAAATCTCTAGCACATGTCTGAGTAATTTATTGCGCAGTCGTATTCTTTCAGGAAATCGTTCCCTAGAATACCGTCGCAAGGTAGTTTACTGCCTTCCGGGATTATATGAAATGGGTGATTTAAATTGAACTCGCTTCCTTGTGTGACTAATGTAATTTTACGATAAGTAATTCCGTAAGAAGGAAATCTATCTCCACCCAAAGTAGTAATGAAGCAGCGTTTATTCTCGTATACAAGTGCCTCGTCGTGGGTAGAGTCAGCTTTTGTCAAGCTGATTTCAGCCCCTGTATCGAGTAGGAATGTAGCTGGGGTATTTATTGAGAAGCTTACTGGAATTGTCACTGTGAAGGAATGGTTAAGAGCCTTTATAGGTACCCTTAATTTTGTAAAAAAAAACTTTGATCATTTATTGGGGATTTTTGTGAACGATTGCTTGAGTAGTCATATGGCGGGAAGGTTCGTCGTCCGATACCTCCCGCGTAAACTCGTTTTCCGGAAATTGATTCCGTGCATCTGACTTGTCTAAAATTTGTCGGTTGGCTATGGGGAGTATTTCCTTGACGAGGGATTTGCTGCTTCGGAGGGAATTGTTTTCTCTCTCTTTCGAAGTTTGATCGCCTTATCCGTTCATCATAGAGCCGGCTCCGACATTCATTTTGCCTGTGATTAGGCTTATGGCAATAACTGCAGATTACACTATTTACTTCCCTTTTAACATTAGGGAAAGTAGAAAACATTGGGAGTTGTTTTCTCTTAAAACAGGTCTCTTTATAATAACCCTTTTTCCACAATATTCACAGATATTGGGTGAAATTATGCGAGACGCGCTTTGATGTGCATCCTCGATTCTGTGTGAATGTTCACTAGCAAAAGTTATTATCTTTTGTAGGTCGTTTTCAGATCGAGCTTTTACAATTGTTCATTCCTAAGGCCATCCTCAAATGCACGTACAGCATGTTGTTCGTTTTCCTTGAGTAAATAACTTCTCGAGGTGGCTTCTGTTGCTTCGTTGAAAGTAGCTGAATTCAAATCAGATAACGCTTTCGTTATCCTATTTGCAAAAGACATCAGATCTTCACGAATACCTTGTTTAAGGCGCATTAGCTCTCCTTGTATAGCCACTCGGGGTCTTTTTTCTCGAAATTGGGTTTTCAACTCACCCAAGAAGAAAATTCTTTGGATCTCAACAGATCCTACGCGGGACCTGTCAGCTTCGTTTTCACAATAGTGAGAAAAATATTTTGGTCTGGGCAGTCTTGGCTTGCGTAAATAACAAGTCACAGCAAATAGTGAAACGGTGTCGATCTTCGGTTCTGCTATTGAACTCCGGGACCATACTCCGTGCATCATTTAGGGATATTCTAAGATCCGTGGCTGTGCCTGTGCCTTCTGTGTTTTGATTTCCAGGCGCCATTTTAGAGAGTTTAGTGGTTTTGAGAAATCGTGCAGGGCGAGCTAAGCTATTTGCAGAAAGCCTGTTACTGTGAGTAGCTCGCTGAATAGTTTCTTGCAGGTGTCACTAAAATTTTGAAGGTCAAAAGATGGAACTTTCACTCAACGCTTTTTCCACTTCACTTATTATATTAAACGAGTAATAAAAAATTGTAATTTAACACGAGGGTTGGCTCGAAGTGCCCTGTGTGCATGCTAAGGAAACTAGTTACAGAAAAAAGTTTTTTTCAAGAAAAAGGTTTTTTTTTGCTTCTTAGAGCTAACACTTTCACTTTTATAGTATAATATATATAATATAATATAATAAAAATAATGTATTTGTTCTTTATAAAAATATAAAATATAATTTAGTTCTGTGAACTTACTGCCTTTCGATGATTCAAATGGTTTGCTTTTGTTCGTGAATTTTTTACTTCGTCTGGTTCTTGGCTGCTCACTGGCACTACACGTACTGTTCTTAAATTTTAACTTTTTTTTTGCACTATTTTAGATTCCATAGATTAGTTCTTTCTTTTTTATATACATTTGTTGATCGCTGCTGTGACCCCTTTCGTCCATTTGTTTCGGTGTAATACTTTTTTCTACTTTTTCTCTCACTAATCTGCTATATGCATTTGGTTGTTTTCCATTACTACACGTACTTGGTTGTACATGTCGAAATCCCACGTTCCTTCGTCGCCGTCAGGGTTGTTCCTCATTAGTATAGCTAAGTATACTTCTTTTGCAGATGCTTCGTTTTTTTAACAGGGAGTTCAGCTGTCTGTTCCCAAGGATCTTCGTCTTCGGCGTCGCTCGTCTCGGATTCTATTTCTATATTGCTGTCGCTGGCCTCGGTTTCTATTACGATGTCCTCTTCGTAATCGCTGACGTCCTCTTCGAATTCTACATCCTCGATGATCTGGGCGATGTTTTCTTCCGCTTATGCCGCAGGTAAATCCTCCTGATGACTAGGATAGCACATTAGCACATGGAGATCTTCTGTCTTCTTTGCTGTAATTTTTACTCTTGGGTTTTCAACTGGAAATCCCACCGCTGCCACCAATTTTTGTTGCGCGACTATTGGGCAACAGGACGAGGGAGTGTTTCTCGTTAAAATGAGGAAGATCACCTGCCCTTTTCTGAGTGATTCGTAGCGTAAAAGAAAAATTATCACTTTACTCTATGTTTATTTAGTTTATTTCGTTACTTAGGTTCAATACTGTGATAATACACTCGCTATGATGAAAATAAACCGTCTTTCTTATTTTATTTTAGCTGTTAAGATTCCTTACCGTTGGTCGGTCGAATCTTAGCAGTAGATCTTACTTTTTTAAATTTTTAAATTAGACTGCCTCGATCGTACAACCGATCGGAAATTTATACTAAATGGTTACGCCATCTTTTCGTGATCAGTAGCTGAGTATTTCTTATTTACAAGAAACCACGCCCCTTTACTACGTTTGCAGCGAATCGCAGACGCAGCAAAACATTTTATGACTTCCCCTTCGGGCAATTCTAAATAGAATTAGCGAGTATCTCTTCGATACTCATTTTTAATTCACATTGGTTCCTACATCTGCTCAAGTTTTCCCCACTGAAATCGTTTGGGAAATTCTTGAGTGCATAAGCATAATATTCATGTTTACTTTTTTAAGGCATTGCCCTCTGAGAATACTTGAAGTGTTTTCACGTAAACAATTGCATGTATGTCTTTGGAGCCGCCACTCTTTACACTCGATCGTGCAATTCCGTAATCTAGGGTTTAGATCTCTTCCTCGACGCGTTCTCAGATTGTTCCAAAATATATTGTAAAACACGAAAATTTTGTATAGCAACCCTTTGAAGAAGTTACTCGATTGGTCCCATTTTCGAACTTCAATTTCTATTTTTTTTTTAATAGGCCCGTGTACAAAATATCAGCTCCTTAGAGTGACGCATGAGTCAGCGTCGAAATATATAGCAAAAATTGTATGGCAACATCAAGAAAAGGTTGCCAGATTTCCTCCACATTTGGACCTGTATTTGAAATTTTTATGAAAACATCGTATACAAAATATCAGTTCTCCACTTTTACGCCTTCTCAGGCAGTGAAAAACCAAGATTTTGTATGGCAACACTGGAAGGGGTACCCCGATATAGTCCATTTGTAAAATTTTATATACCGTTGCTATGAAAACACGATGTACCAAATTTCAGCTCTTTACGTCGACCCGTTCTTAGGCAGTGCCCAAATATATAGTTAAAAACTATCAGTTAAAACAACGATTAGCCAAATCCGTCCAGCCGTTCTCAAATGGTGCAATTACCAGCGACCAGCATTTCATTCTGTTTTAGATAGTGAAGAACTACATACATAGAAATTTTGATTTGTGTGAATGATTATATATAATCGAGTGACGAAATACGCCGTGCTGTATTGTGGAAATATCTGGAATTGTGCTCGTTAGAAATAATTTTTTCAGCAAGTTTAATTGTCTCAATAATAAACTATAATGTTTTAAATAAAACAATAGTGAAATAGTTATAAAAGTAAACAACCATGTCAACAATTTTTAACATTTTCGAATGCTGGTTTGTTTGTTTACAATTCAGAAAACAAATGGGGCACTAGATAAATTCTTCAAAATTGAAAAAGTTATAAAAAAATCATAAAAATATAAATTTAAAAATAAATCTAAAATATTTGCGATTTAATGGAATATCTTCTACTAAATTTCCTCAATAAAGTTTAAAGTTTCAGTCACTAAAATATAGGCCCGCACTGAAAATATTGAAGTTTACTAATACCATGACTAAAACGAAGACACCGATGCGGTTCTACTACATGAGGAAAAACGTTTGAGGTTTTCTTCCTCATAGGCTATCGTTTTTGCCATATAATCTAACGGTATTATTCTTGGCCATTCACTAGACTCCTCTGATCGTCATCAGGAAAATTTGTGGATGGTAGATATAGCATAATTCGACTGATGCCAAAAAGAAAAATGAAGAAAATGCTTAAGAAATTCAACCAAGACCGGACAAAAGCAGTCTTCAATATTGTCTTAGCTGAAGAAACTTGTATTTATTGCGGTGGCATTTTAGTTGAAAATACATTTTATATATTCGACCGCTGCATTGCTCTGATTATTCGAGAGGCTTCCAAATTTTTACTGTTCACAAATTTCTACTTTGTGCAGCATGCACAGGTTGTTTTTATGTATTAGTAAGTAGGCATAAATAGCGAAATCTAAAACAATGTTGTTAAGTGAGTCTTAATTCAATCATTGTAATGGAAATTAAGAAAATATTCTGAAGCAAAAATAAATAAATTATTCACACTTCAAGTTCGTTGCTCTCACTGCAATGTTTATCGAGAATGGAGAAACCAAATGAACAACCCATATACAGGCCTGGACTTCCATAGAAAAAACTGAGATATATTACGCATAAAAACACGAACAAATCTATTAAAAATGCAAAAATGCACATTCAGCATTCTTGCAATAATCAATTGACCCGAAATCAATTCTCAATTAAATATCACAATAAACGTGACACAATGATGAATGAATGTCTGAATTTGTTGACATGTTTTTGGAACATGCCTAGCACAGGTCAAGCGAGTTGCATCACATCAAAATAAATGTTGAGATCAAAGTGCAAGTAAGTAACTTTGATTAACATGCCCCAAATCACGGGCATATGTACACATTCCAATTGTGTAAATCATAATTAAAATTAGTTTAACAAATTCATTTGTGTATAAATAAGCTAGGACTAGTTCAATAAAAAGAAGTCGTTACTTAGCCTTTCAACAGTCGAAAGTTTTATTCCAGTGTGTTGAATCGTAGCGAAATTGTGCCTACTGCCAATTTGACTGACAGCTGATTTGACAAAACGAAATATCTGAACTGCCCAATGTGTTCGTTCCTCTTGTAGCACAGAAAATTGTACGCATTCATAAACTAACTCCGTGCTGCGAAATCTTTATACGTCCCCTGTAAATAGAAAACGATGAGTTGATATTCTTATGTTTATGGACTAGTGCAACTTTCTATAAGCTACTTCTAGTGTAAACCTCTCTCTTGTGGAATATCAACTTAAAGAAACTAAAACTGCAACGTGTGGGCGGGCACAAACAAAATTAGCTAAAATAAATGCACCTAGAACTGCAACGTGTGGGCACAAACAAAGTGAGCTTCCAATAAGCTCTCACGACATGATGCCTATTGTGCGCTATCAATCAACGTAGAAACTAAAAAATGCAAAACGACGTCTAAGCACAATCACATGTAGGTGGCGGTAGTGTAGCGGTAATGAAAAATATCGTTTGGTTGCACATTTATTACTAACTTTATTCTCAAACGATCTTGCTCTATAAAACTTAATTAATTCTTGAGTAAATTATTTCAATCTAACCTAAACTGCAGTTCTTTAATTTATTCATTCAAATCTATATCTAAATTAATGATTTTTTAATTCATTTCAAATTTGTTAATGCTAATAAATAATTCAAATTACACTTCAATTCTGTATATTCCTTGAAATTTAATCCTACAAACTATTTCTGAAAGAAAAGAATTAATTAAGATTTGTCAATTATGTATTAAACTAACACGTAAAGTAAAGCAGACCTTATGAACGGCAGATTTTGACACTGTGTATAGGTTAATTAATTGACTATTTTCTGTATTAAATTTGTTATTCCTAGATAAATCTAAATTGTTCTGTGATTCCTACTACATCCCAAATAGTATGCGGTCACACTTTACGGACAATCACCTTTTCCAATGATTTATCTACATAAGAATAAATACCTTGTAGTTTGTTGTGACAAATACGAAATACGCGCGTTGAAAATTTACCAAAAAAAGTTTGTAGAATGTAAACTGAGAAAAAAATTGAACTAAATGACGCAAAGGAAAAGAAGAATGAAATTAAATTGAAGCGAATTGAAAAGGAAACTAAACAGAAAATTATTATGCACAAAAAAAAACATGAATGTTAATTATTAATGTTGAAAAATGAACTTTACGTTAAAAAATTTAAAATGAAATATTTTTGAATTAATCACTGATATCCTTGAGAATTTATTGCAAATTTGAAACACTGTGACCGTCAAAATCACGGTTTGATTTTAAGTGATTTCGATATGTCAAACGTCGCGAAATAATAAAGTTTGACGTGTTTTAACACTATCGCGCGCGAGTATCAAGTATTATATTCAACGTGTTTTTTAGTGTGTAAGAAGTATTAAAAATGTTTTTCGTCGCTCTGGATATACTTCTTAACATCAGGTAAGCATATATATGCCTTTATTTTATTACTTTAGTGATTAATTTGTTCGTTTTGCAAATTTGTGGCAAATGTCAGGTAAGCGCTTTCGTGCCATTTTTTAACTTGTTTGTTCACAAAATATTTAGCATACTTATAATAATTATACAGTTTAGTATATAACTTAATGTTTTGTGTTGTATACTTTATGGGGAACATGAATTCATTCGTGTTTTCCATTTCTCCAATTTTCCATGGCATTGTTGTTGTATATAGTTACACAAGGCAATGCTCTTTGTTCATGTTAATGACCTTATTATTATTATAATACAATTCTTGTTTATTTTGTTTTTCTCTAAATCATTTCTTTTATTTCATTTCAGATATTCGCTGGAGTTCTCAACCTGTGCAATCTCCAGGTGCAGGTAAATTTTTCTATATATAATCATTTATTAATCTTTGCTGATTTTCTCCCTTTTCTTCCAGGTTCGCTGAACACAGTGTCTGCTAGCCTTAGCTGCGCTTCCCTCTTCCTATGCATCTGCTAGTTCTAGCTGCGCGTACAAATAGACCTGCTCTCTGAGTTTCTCTCAGTCAATCTGCTTTTATAGCTTCTCCACCTTCTCCATAAACCCAGTTTAGACAGGTCAGTATACTGCACGAAATCTGTAGGTAGGGTGATGGATGGGATGGATAGGATGGCTGTAAAACGGTGATCTGATTGCTTTTAAGATAGGTTTTGTGGAAAACAGTACAAATATAATCTTGAAATTTTCTATGTTATTGGAAAAACTTAAATACAAACCCCCGTTATTATATAGCGCACCCTAAAATAAGGGATTTAAATGTCCCCTCATTTTTAAAGTATCAAATGTATTGATTCAATATTTGGCAGCTGTCATTTAGAAACTGTATGTTAGAAATGAGATTTGCGAAGAAGCATAACAATATTTTTTAAAACTTTAATTAGAAGAAGCGTGAGAATTTTGCGAAACAGCTCGAACTACTCAAGCAATTTTCAGGCAATAGTCCACAGATTTACGTCAACAACCATTATAGAAATAGAGAACGATATAAATCAAGGAAAGCGCATAAGATGGGAGTGGATTTGTTGGGGGCGCCATGTAATTATATTATATATAGCATTAAACATAAATTATGAAAGCTTTATACATTAGTTACCATCTATCAACTTCACAAAAATAGGTAAAGTTTAAGTAATATTGTTTTACTATATTTGAGTTTGAAGTACACTGCAGCCCGCTATTCTGCTATAAACTAATTAAAAAGAGTGCCCCATTTCTACATTTCATTTAAATATATAAAACTCAATAATTAAGGAAAAGTTAAAAAAAAAATGTATATACATATATATATATATATATTATATTGTTAGGAGCGTGGCCTTGGTTCGTTATTTAAAACACAATATTTCGGATATAATTCAAAAGTTCTTTCTTTATTTAACTTTACTGTTTATTCTCACAAAATCGCAAATAATTATTAAATCAACTCTTTATAGCTATCGCTAGTACTGTACTTCTCATTATCGCAATCCAAATAGTTTAGTTCGTTCACTTCACTGTCTGAAATAAGACTCCGCCTCCTGGATGTGAGAAGCGCCGTATTTATACTCTACGAATTATCCTAGAACCTTCCTGAATATTCCGTTCGCAGAACCGAAAGTTTACTAAGATGACACTAACCTATAGTTGTTGTATTTCCAACAGATGTCGCTTGTGTCACTTTATGTAAATCCTATGCTTAGGGTGTGTGCCAAACCAGACTTTTCAACGAAAGGTATTGTGGCGAGTAGACTTTTCAACGACAATTCAATACTTTTCCTTATCGAAAACAGAGCCATCTCTCCCGACAATTTTAATGAATGAATGCTGTTTTGACGTATGAAATGACATACATACATGAACATTGCGGAAGAAATGAAACCAAGTCGATATTCTGAGCGTTGTAAGTAAAAAATTATTAAATATTCAAGCGATAATTAAAAAAATGATTTATAGGGCCTGAAGACAAAATTGGAAAACTAATCGAGGAAAGGGTAAAAAGGGAAAAGTTTTTCACAAAAAAAAAACTTTTGATTTGAACAAATGTCAATACAACGTCACGTGAAAAACTCCCCTTGTTTGGCACAACCAACTGGATCTAGTACATTTTTACCGAACTTTTCAAAAGAAAAGTCTGGTTTGGCACACAGCCTTAAGTTTCTTGGCTCCCTTTTAAACGTGCAGCATCCAAGTATTTTATTAGTATAACAAGGGCGGCTCCTCATTCCCTTGACAAAATAAAAAAATCCAAAGATAAATGACAAATCATTTTGCTTTAAAATATTCTTAGAAGATTTAAAAAAAAAATTATAAAATTCAAACAAATTTACTCCTCTGGCATCACTAGATAAAACCTGAAATATTTTATAAGTAACGCCCAATTTTATCCTGCAAACTAAGAACATACCACCCAGCCCAATGTCATTATATCGCTACTAATATTCTGTATGGTACGCTGTCCAAAATGTAGCGTATAACCCGCCCACCATCATTCCACTTTACACCAGATCCACCCCGATTTGTCTTGCCAAGCAAGCTACATAATATTCGCGTGGTATGGATGGAACGGCATTAGAATCAAACACCGTTGCCACTGGCATCGCAGTGACGCTGAAATCCTTACAGCGTATGTACAACAACAAAACCAATGTAAAAAGTTAAATACATTTAACTTTTTAGACTCATATTCACTCAAGAGTTTGCATGCGTACATTGCTATGGTACGCTGGCCGCAGCGTAGCGTTTGGCTATTGATTAACTCCCCCCGATAGTAATTTTCATTGTTAATTTCAGAAGTATATGCAGGTGCGGGTGGGTGTCGGTCTTGCTCACGATTTATTTAAATGCTGCCAGATGTTAATAAATTCGTAGCTTTTTTTAAATAACTTTTATCCGACCTTAGTGATGAATATTGTGAAATATTAGGAATAGTTTAAGAATAGTAAACGTGGATGGATTTACATGGGATTTTTTGTTTTAGAATTAGTCAGTGGGCTTAATTTTTTACGTTTTTGGGTGTTTTGGGGGGAGTTTGGCAACTACGCTCATGGAGTTGTCCAATTCTGGCCGTGTGTAATACCAAATTGAAGCTTTTGCTGAGATTTGTTAAATGGGATATTTTCTTTAGTTGTGTAAGAAACTTTATAACCGACTTTTTTCACCCCGAATATCTTTAAAATGCGTGATTTTCGAATTTGTGTACAAAGGGGGTGTAAGTTCTTGCGGGGGACTGATTTTTCTCTTAAACGCTTCAGCACAATGTTCTACATATTTCATGTGAACATTTAAATTTTATGTTTAACCGATGCGAAACAAATATTTCCAGTTTTTTCGTGTAAAATGTTTTTACATGGAAGTACTTACATTAAAGTGCGATAATCTTGTAAACTATACTTACCGCAGAGGAAAAAAATTACATCACGATATTCGCAAAAGAATTTAGATGCAAGTTAATATGCATATATTAGATAGATTATCAGTAAGTTTACTTGAATACTTGAAGTATACTTGAAGTATGCTTGATGCAATCAAAATATCATGAAAACGCTCATTGAATGCGTAAATTTTAACTTAAGTAATTGGAAAATTAAATTCAAGAAAAAATCATGTCAAGTAATTGGAATTAATTCAATCAATGGCCCTACCTGAGCTTCAAGTGAATTTCAAGTCAAGTACTCAAGTATTCAAAATGCAATGATTAGAAAATAAAATATATTAAAAAAACTTTTTAAATAATTAGCTTTCATAAATAAATTATAGGTACCTACTAATTAAAAAATAATGTTTTCTTTCACCCAAGAAAAGTTTCATTGCAAAACTTGATCTATGCCGTAACAATATTTTAAATTATATTATCTGGATTGACTTTAAGGACCGTAAACACCAACCAGAATAATCCATATTCAGGTGTAATGCACAAACACCAACCAAGATCCGAGTATTTCTGTGGGTAAAATTAAAATTAAAACATAATACTGTTTTATTCCGATATACCGAAGATATCCGAAAGTAATGTTACATAAGCAACAAATTCATTGTTTTACACGAGTTGGTGTTTACGACCAAAGCAAGCAGCATTATTCTCGGATAGGAATAATCTTTACACAGGAAATAGGATTATCCTCTTTGGTGTTTACGGCCTTAAATGTTTGAATGTTTTTTATTTTAAAAGTTTTTTTAACATTTTTTATTCATATTGTGCAAAAATAAGATAATGACTATCTATAATATTATGTTCGTTTCTGTTTAAATCCGAGAGAATGTAGGATTCTTGCCTTATTTGAGGATTTCGGCGGACGCGTACATCTATGTTCAATAATAATGGTAATTGAATTGAAAAGAATGAATTAGGTACATGATTAGATTTTTTTACGTACGTTTCTTACGTTGTGAAAGGGGATATTGAGTGTAATTTTCATATTTGCTTAATTATGGGGCGGCAGGCAGTATTTACTGTGAATGGATTAAATGAAAGATATGATTGCTTCGCTGATTTATTTAACGATGATAATGGCTGCCTTCTCTTTCTGGAGCAAGAATAAACATGAATATTTATATTGTGTATTATTGATATCATTGACTTTGATACATGTATATTTACTTATAGGAGCAATGAAATAGTCTGAAAAGCGAAGCTATAATTTACACAAAATGTATTGCTTCCCTTCTTTAGAATCCCACGAACCGCCACTGTAATATAATTATCCGACTATTCCGCTTTTTTTTCTGTTTCTGCTGGAAAATTTAACTTTCTTTTCAATTTAAATTTACTTTCCACTTATAAATTTTGACATTTCCGACCATTCTGGTTTGTTTCCATCGCTGCTTCATTTTCTTAAGTTCCTTCTGGAATAACATTAAGATTTCCATCTTTGAGGTTGGGCATTCGAGATTTTATCTACGAATATAAAAAAAAAAAACTATAAGATCTAGCAGCACAGCAAGGGTGAACCAGATGTAGTAGACCGCATGGGATACCAAAATTAGGGGCACCAACATTTTTCGAAAAAAATGACAGTATTATCGCATATTGTGGTGTACTTAAAAATGTTGCCCATGAATCATTATAAGTAGCTGTTAATTCTAATAAAAAGGGCAGGTAGCTTGATTTTCATAACTGATTCGATGGTTCCACTTTCAAATAGCCATAGTGATAGTAGGCATTTGAGCATCGAGCCTCTGGAGCTCGTAGTAATGAAGTTACAATGTTTCAACTTTCGACTTTGTAACACTAGTATAACTAAAAAATCTATTCTAATTCTTAATTCCGTACTTCATCTTTCGGTGATAAAATTTCAAATCTGGTCAACCCATTGTCAGTGGTTGTGGCGACAAGTACAAAATACTTTGCACCTGGGACGTCCTTAGGACATTTGTAAGGTTTAATTTGAAGATTACCTAAGAACTCTGTAATTTATGAAAGATGCTAGCGGCTTAGAATTGATTTGATAAAAATTGAAAAATTGTAAAATATTCCCAAGACGTCATTGCTGTGATTTTGTAAGTAGAAAGCAGCGTGTAATAAATTAATTACCGTTATTTAAGTTGCAATTTGTATTAGTATCTTGCTGGAGTATCTCCCAGAGTTTTAAAATATTAATTCTGATAGATTGCGTTTATAAGCAATCCAAAAATTAAGTGGGACAACAAAGACACAACCATCCGCACATGTTCATCATCTTTTGGAAGAATTTGAATAATTTTACACGAACTTAAAAGTGAGCATCAACAGATTTCATTTGTGTACTTAATGTTGCAATATTTTTTCTTATTTATGCTACTATTTTAAGTCAACTCCCTCAACTTTTTCGGAAAACCTGATCGCCTTTCCGCTTATTTACTTCCTCAACTCATCGTTAGATGTTTTGATGAGTACAACTGGTTTAAACTGGAAGAGCCTGGTTGAAAAGAAATGGAGCTCCAGAGGAGATGCAGTAAAAATGGTCAAAACGAACTTTTTGACAAATTTTGGATATAATGGAGAGCTTTGCGGAAGGAACGCGAACGCGAATACCAGGACTAATGCTGCCTCGCTTTTTAGTCATTATTCAGTTTTCTTTGATTTTGGGCACAAGTTATGGTCGAGGTGAATGGGTCCAAACGTATTAGCAAACGCGGGGTTTCAACTTTCAGAATTGTGCTCAGAAACTAAAAGCGCTGCAAAATCATCTGACGGAGAGTCGAGAAGTCATCTCGCAAAGCAATTTAGATTTTACTGAAGAGAATGCCAAGATAACGCAAGCTCAGACTCGTGGTCGGAGAAAGCAGAAGCTGCATGGAAAAAATTGCGAAGATGCTGGGCTTTCTTTTAAAGGTGAGCTGCGTCGCGAAATACTCTCTTTACTTGATCGCATCAACCAGGAAGTAAAAACAAGATTTTAAAAGATGGTTGAACTCGCAAGTACCTCAGAGTCAGCATCGAGTCAAGCAAGCTAGACGCTGATGAAATCGACAAGGATGAGTTTCTCTTGGATGCAAAAGATGGGTTGATTAAATTCTTTAATCCTTTCTCATCGAAAAAATGAAAAATTCATACGACATTAGCTAGTACTAAGATAGTTGAAGACAGCGCCCCTTGGTTGCCAGGGCTGGGTCAGTCACGATGTTGAGAAAAAGCTTCACTTCCGGTCAGTTTTTTATGCATTTTCATCTCACCGAAGAAATGGAAAATAAATATAACATTTTGTAGGGGTCTCCTAGTACTACTCGAAAAATATAGGTTGCCACATGGAAAATCGCAACAACCCCCCACAGCTTACTTTGTTTCTGACTTTTTTTATGCATTTTCAACTCACAACGAAAATGTATACGGGTCGAATTAACAGCTGCCTAATTTTTATAGCAGGTTAAAAACACCTAAGGAATAGTTATACTAAATCTACTCGCTTGGTCCCAGGTATTAAGTATGTACACATAAGTAAACATATCACAATGCTAAGGAAATATCTAGAAAGGGGATTTTATATTAAAGATATAGCAGGTATACACATATCTTGATTTGAATAGATGCCCAATGAGTAAGGCTGTTTACACACACGACGGCAGAACCGGTGCCAGGTCACTACATTGCCATATTTTTATATTGCCGTGCCGGTGCCGTCATATGTGCAATCGGCTGATTTGTTTCTACATATTTTATGTGCACTACGGTACGACAACGACAGGGCCGTCGTGTATGCACACAGCCTAAGTGATTAAGATAGCGCTAAGAAAACATCAAGGACGAACTGCATTTTAAGAAGCATATTGTCGACGACATCTCATTGCGCATTACGTAGTACCGGTAAGATAATCAAGCTTCGACGCTCCAGTGATTTTAAATTGAAAGTTAAATTAAGGTTTTGTTATCGATTTAATTAAATGGGTAAATGTTTCCTTTGTGATGGAAGTGAAAAAGTGAAAAACTTTTGCGGTGATACTTTGAATAAGTGTATAAACTTGATTAATTTTCGGAAAATTAAAGGCTTTAAGTATGGCGATATTGAATTTTCTCCAGACCGTGTCGAACATCTTGGTTATCATTTGGAATGCTACAAAAATATAACTAGTCTAAAGAGCCGATACAGAGAGGAATTTAAAACTACTTACTGAATCAACACTAAATGGTCGTATGAAACATGAGTATTTATTTTATACACATTTACTTTCCAATATTGCAATAATTGCATTTTGACGTCAAAAATATAGATTTCAGCAGTTTTGTTTTTCTAAAATATGAATCCCTTCACACTCATATAATGCTATGTTACTTCTCATTCAAATATATTCATATATATTCAAATATATATCACTCCCTCAGAAGTTTGATAAAATAGCTGAATTTATTTTAAAAAAAAATGTTGTTACACCAATGCTTCACAAATTCTTATTATATTTGACCGATATATGCTTCCCTCAATAAAAGATATAGAGCGGTATAATAGAGAAGATGTTGATATCTCGTACGAAATTGTAGGACCATCTCAAGTTGGACCAAATGACTATATGAAAAGTTTAAGAAATACAAAATTTAGGGAGGATTTGGTCATATTTTTATCGGAGCAATGGCAGAACAAAGATCTAGCACCAATACTAGGTGCGAAGAAAGTTTTTATAACAGTTGAAGAAAAATGTTTTTCATTCATTGCAGAACATGAAAGCGTTATAAAAACAGAGGAAAATGATTTTATGTGTTAACACGAGGAAGCTGATATTCGAATGATATATCATATTAATAAATGTGAAAAAACATCAAAAATTATGCTCAAAGCCTCTCACACTGACGTTTTAATAATATTATTAGGTAATATCCACAAATTAGTCGATTTTGAAGTTTGGTTGTCAACGTCTAGTCCAAAATCTGCTGATGTAAATTATGTACATTGCACAGCCTTAGCGCAAATACTTGGTAACGAATTTTATCGCTCTTTACCTGCTTCCATGCATTTACGGGCTGTGATTATACAGATAGTTTTTATAGGAAAGGAAAGGTAAAGCGCTATCAATTACTTCCAAAATTTATTGATATACAAACAGTTTTCGCAACATTAAATGATCCTACCAATATTGAAAATGAGGAGTAAATGAAAATTATAGAAAAATTCACTTGTACATTATATGGCGTTACACCTTGTTCTTCAGTAAATCTGGCGCGATTAATAATTTTTGAAGAGCAATTTTCTAGTAACTCCACAACAGAAAATTTTATGAGAGATGTAAAATGTTTCAATTCGAGCCTGATTCGACCCTGCTGGAAATCTTTAAAACAAACATTTTTACGGACTATACAGGGTGTTTCCCCTTAGGAGGTCCATAGAGCGGGAGGTGATAGTACTCACCTAGACGAACCAAAAATTGTATGGCAGGGGGGGGGGGGGCAATATAAACGGTTTAGGAGATACAGGGTGATTCATAAGAAAAGCTAGGTTTTCACAAAACACCCTGTACCTTAAAAATTACAGGGCGAATGGTCACAGTTAAGGGCTCACTGTATGCAGAACTTCATGGCCTTTCCAACGACAGCTCAACCAGCCCCATACCCCTCTCCCCTCAGAAGTTATGAAGGTCTAAACTAAAAATTTCGGATTTTCTATCCTTTTTTTTTTTACTTTGACCTCTATTATTTTTGCAAAATGGTCGTTAACATAACTTTTTTTTATAAAAACTGTAAACTGTAGACCCTCCTCTTTAAAACGACCTATTACACCCAAAGTGCTATCTGAAGCCCTTTAAGAGTTATTAGCTCTAAACCTATTCTCAAACCTATTTTCAAACCTATTCTCAACGATAATTTGTTCCCTTAGCACGTCATTTTAAAAAATATCGTCTTTTTTCGGTGTGACCTGAATAGGTTATGAGTTAATAACTATTTAACGGCTACAGTTAACACATAGGATGTAATAGGTCAACTTAAAGAGGAGAGTCTACAGTTTACAGTTTTTATAAAAAAAGTTATGTTAACGACCATTTTGCAAAAATAATAGAGGTCAAAGTAAAAAAAAAGGAAAGAAAATCCGAAATTTTTAGTTTAGACCTTCACAACATCTTAGGGGAGAGGGGTACGGGGCTGGTTGAGCTGTCGTTGGAAAGGCCATGAAGTTCTGCATACAGTGAGCCCTTAACTGTGACCATATGCCCTGTAGTTTTTAAGATACAGGGTGTTTTGTGAAAACCTAGCTTTTTTTATGAATCACCCTGTAACTCCTAAACGGTTGATATTGCCCCCCCCCCCCCCCTGCCATACAATTTTTGGTTCGTCTTGGTGAGTACTATCACCTCCCGCTCTATGGACCTCCTAAGGGGAAACACCCTGTATACGTTACGTCCATGTAGCAAAATGCAACAGATATGTGTTGTGTTAAATTAGATGCAGAGCAGTGTGGTTGGATATTAAGCGACGGCATGCTTCAGCCGCTTTGGTTCCAAGGAGATCCAACCCCAATTACGGTCGAAGATATTGTAATTGACTCTAACGATGACGAGGATAACATAGAAGCCAAAATATATATAAGCTCCGATGGAGTATTTGTAGTAGGCTAAATAAGCGTATATATATATTTAGAATTGAGTATTTTGTTATTATGTTAAATTACAGCGAAAAATATTTAAAACTAAATTATGTAGTATTATTGATAAGTAATTTTTGTATTTAAAATAATAAAGAAAATTTAATAATATAACTTCGATTTTAATTTATTATGTCATGCGACGGTGTTGCACCTTTCTATATTAACTTGATGTGAGGGTAACCTTTTGTATTTAATTCCATGTCACAAATTTCCATTTCAACGAAAAGATGCTTCTTAAAAAGCAGTTCGTCCTTGCTGTTTGCTTAGTGTTATCTTAATCACTTAGGATGTTTGCACACACGACGGCCCTGTCGTTGTCGTACCGTAGTGCATATAAAACATGTAGAAACAAATCAGCCGATTGCACATATGACGGCACCGGCACCGGCACGGCAATGTAGTGACTTGGCACCGGTTCTGTCGTCGTGTGTGTAAACAGCCTTACACAGTGGGCATCTATTCAAATCTAGATATGTGTATACCTGCTATATCTTTAATATAATACTCTCTTTCTAGATATTTCCTTAGCATTGTGATATTTTTACTTATGTGTACTTTATACCTGGGACCAAGAGAATTGAGATAGAGTAGACAACTATTCTTCCTTAGTTATTTTTAACATACAATAAAAATTAGGCAGCTGTCAATTCGACCCGTATAAATTTTCGTTGTGTACATATGTAGACAAAACACTCCGGAATAAATAAAAAATAATTAAGACTAAATTATGCAGTAAGTTGAGAAATGAAGAAAAATATGATATAATTTGGATTCTGATTTATAATGTCATGCCATGGGACAATGGGACATCACAATGCACATACCTTTAGGGTGAGACTGCCTTGCCTGGTTGTGGCCAGGTAAGAAGTTGGCAGCCCTATGATTTTGATGTGAGGAAGTTGCTTGCATTTAATTCCGTTCCAAAAACTTCCATTTTATTGATAAATAAATTAAAAACTATTTTCTTTAAAGTTAGCTGCGGGGGGTTGTGACGATTTTTCATGAGGCCACTTATATTTTTCGAGTAGTACTCGCCGAGCCTTACAAATTGGTATATTTTTTTCCATTTCTTCGGTGAGATGAAAATGCATAAAAAAAAGTCAGGAACAAAGTAGGCTGCGGGGGGTTGTGGCGACTATCCATGAGGCAACCTATATTTTTCGAGTAGTACTCGCTGAGCTCTACAAATTCCTATATTTATTTTCCAATTCATCGGTGAGATGAAAATGCATAAAAAAAAAACTGACCGGAAGTGAAGCTTTTTCTCAACATTGTGACTGACCCAGCCCAGCCAACCAAGGGGCGCTGTCTTCAACTATCTTAGTACTAACTAATGTTATATGAATTTTTCATTTTTTCGATGTGATAAGATTTATGACGGTCGTCTCCCCATCACGGAAGGGCCGTTACAGGTTCTGTGCTTTATTCAAGAGCTCAGTCTACCTGACTCAGTCTCGAACATCGTAGTTATGCACAAATGTTCCTTAGTGTGGCCATTAGTGACTGGATTTTCGGGAGAGTTTTCTCCAAGTTGTATCTTATTAACAATGACATACGCTCAAACATGGGTGATTTTAGATTGAACAATCTCACGATTTTGTTCATTGAACGCTATCTGGCTGACTCATCGACTGCGAGCGTATGATCAACGACTATGTTATTCAAAAAGCTCGTAAAATAGTTTTTTAAACATTTTTAACTTTATCCTTTTAGCATGACCTATGTCAAAATAAAATTATAATTAATTCAACATTTTCACACCAAATTGAAAAAGCTAGACGTGTATACGTATATGTGTGGGAAATTAACGAAAGTCAAGGACAAAATTGGGTGAGAATTCAATTGATAAGAAAAAACGTCAAGCCGCCGATCTCGAAAATTTTTTCTATTCCGATTCTTCTAAGTAGAGGGCTCAAGCGGAATGCAGAAAAATTCACATTCACATGACGTTAATTTTGCAGATGAAAAATTTAAAGGAGCAAAAGATGGACAATTGATGGTGCAGATATATCATAACAAGATGATTTAGATATGGTTCGCCATACAAGAGTGAAGTTAATCAGAAAATCGGAAAAAGAAGCCAATTTAATAGGCAAACAGAAATAGTACAAATTCGAAGTATCGAATTGAGTTTTTCGATTTCTGGTGTTTCCACAACTCTGATTTCCATTTATTCCAAGTTTAGTTTTACCTACCTGTAAGAGCAAACAAATCCTGGAGATTAAGAACCTAGGAGAAATAATTTATAAATTAGTTACATTACCGTGTATTTGGGTAAATAAAGGTCTTAAAAGAAATTTTGAACATAAATTGCTATAATGGGTGACCATGTAGCTAATTGAATAGACTAGAATTACTTTGAAACAAGTGAGAGTGCTATTAATTTGTTAGTTAGATAGTTTTCTTTTAGGTTCGGTGAGAACAATATGCATGCAAATTGCAGGTTGCGATTGGTATTATATTGCGGAAGAATTTCCATTTGAAAGTTTTGCACGTTTTTCGTCCAAAAGCTACGTATCAACCTTCAAAATTTAGCGAGTCAAAGAGATCATTTTATTTAGGCCAATGCAAGTGTAAGCTAAACGGGGAGGATCCGGGTCAATGATTGACAAGACTTAGATACGACGTTATGATCAAACTTAATTTTTTCACAAATATTTTGCTCCTAATTGCTATTTTTAATTTTAAAGCTATGGTTAGATATTTGTATCGAATTCACATGCCTGATGATGCCATCCAAATGACCATCGTCTACATCTCACAAGTAGAGAAATAAAACATGCCAAGGTCTACATTAGCAAGTATAATACAGAATAGTGATCAGCTTCCTCCACGGAAATAACCCACACAGATGCAGATCGAGGAAGCCAGTCGACCTGCAGTGCGGGAATTGAAGAAACTAGCGCCAGGTCTATTGCGCACTGCACCCCTACTGACCGCGCAAATATAAAGTGCCCGCTGCTGTGATAGAGAGCTTGAGCAGAGCAGAACTTCAGTACAAGCAACAGCCGGAGACCAGTGGAAGTATAAGGCCAGTCCACTTCAATATAGCGAACTTAGCAGCAACAAGCCCAGCCGTCCGAGTAGACCAGACCAGACCGGAGGAAGTATAACTAGAGCCAGTGCACCACTGATCACTCAGCTGCCTCCCAGAAATCCCGACTATCTGTGCTGTTTCTACCTAAGACATTTTCGTATTGGTCTAGGTCAGAGTATCCACGCAATATTTTACCGCTTATCCGTCCCCGTGCTGTTTCAGCCTAAGACGTGCCTATAATTTTCGTATTGGTCTAGGTCAGAATATCGGCCCACAAGCTTACCGCCAATCTTTCTCCGTGTTGTTTCGGCCTAAGACGTTCGTACGATTTTGGTATTTGGCTGGGACAGAATATCCGCGCACATTATATCACCACCTGTCCATCCCCGTGCTGTTCGGCCAAAGACGTTCATACGACTTTGTATTGATCTAGGCTAGAATATTCGCACACTACTACCACGAAACTAATCCGTGCTGTTACTGCTTATAGACCAGTTGTCACTGTGCTTATCAACTAGCGCTAATGGCATCAGCACAAAAAAAAGTATAATGTAAATACTAATGCTTATAATCCAGCATACAAGCTCGTGCTGGTGAAAAAAAGTTGGATGACTTCCAACACTTGCGCTGGTAGTTCATGCTTAGTGGAAAGAGAACTTCACGAAAAAGTGTTTTGCTTTGATATTAAGGATTCTACGTGATTTAGTAACTCGTTAAACTTCTGGAGAAATACGTAAACGATTTTTAACCGTATTTGGGTCTTCCGCGGATACTTCTCGAAGAGAATTCATTCTGTAGCCCTGATATTTTCTTCTTTCTATCCACTTTCTGATCTACATGCGACGTGGGTTATGACTACTAGACTTTTTTAACGTATAAACATTTCAATACCCAGCATTTCTGCAATAATATTAACTCCCTATTGCAAAACTTCCATAACTTACTAGCTCTCTAGCACAGAATGGCTACTAGCATAATTGTCAAGTATTTCAGAAGCTTACGAATCAGATGCTGATTTACCAGTGCTAGTTGATAAGCATAAGTGTCAACTGGCCTTATGACATGCATAAGTTTTCAAACTGTCTAGCAAAAATATCCGCACTTGTCTGTATACTAAGGCACTCGACTTCGTCACCATACTCAGCAGCATATATCAGTAGTGAAGTGCAGTACTAAATAGTGTTGCAAGAGTTATTAAATGAACAATATAAATTACATTAGCAACATTAGAGAACTAGATTCGGTAAAAATAAAGTGAATTATATTAGTGAACAGGGAACTAGATTTAATGAAGAGTGTTCAGCAAACCTGAAAGAAAAGGCAGACAATCAGTAAAGATTTACAAATAATTATACATACAAAAATTACCTATCCAGCGAAGATCTGCAATGAAATAAAAGAAATGAATTAGAAAATGAAATAAATAAAAAATTTTATTCATTCATCCTCGAAAAGGGTCATAAATACAACAGTCAAGTTCATGACTGTATGTATGTATACCTTCCTACAACAAAAATGTCATGCAACCCAGAAATTATTAAAAAAACGCATGTAACTTTATGTTTCATGTATAAAATGCAACATAAAACATTAAGTTATATATCAAACTGCATGATTATTGTAAATATGCTACATAATTGTGGACAAACAAGGTAAAAATTGCCACGAAAGACTTAACTGACATTTGCACAAATTCGAAAAACTGGCAAATTAATCACTAAATTAATGAAATAAACGCATAAATGTGCTTACCTGATGTTAACGAGGAGATCCAGAGCGATGAAAATACTTAAAACACTTCTTACACACTAAAAAACAGATTAAAAATTCAACATGACACTTGCACACGATAGTGTCAAAACACGGCAAATTTTGAAGTATATCAGTGATTAATTCAAAAATAGTTCACTTTAAATTTGTTAAGTAAAGTTTAGTTTCCTTTTCAATTCGCTTCAATTTTATTTCATTCTTCTTTTCAACACGCGTATTTCGCATTTGTCACACCAAATTACAAGGTATTTATTCTTATGTAGATAAATCATTGGAAAGGGTGATTGTCCATAAAGTGTGAACGCATGCTATTTGGGATGTTGGTTACACTAAATACGAATCACAGAACAATTTAGATATATCTAGGAATAACACATTTAATACAGAAAATAGTCAATTAATTAACCTATACACAGTGTCAAAATCTGCCGTTCATAAGGTCAGCTTTACACTACGTGTTAGTTTAATACATAATTGACAAATCTCAATTAATTTTTTTCTTTCAGAAATAGTTTGTAGGATTAAATTATAAGGAATATATAGAATTGAAGTGTAATTTGAATTATTTATTAGCATTAACAAATTTGAACAGAATTAAAAAATCGTTAACTTAGAAATAGATTTGAATGAATAAATTAAAGAATTGCAACTTAGGTTAGATCGAAATAATTTACTCAAGAATTAATTAAGTTTTATAGAGCAAAATCGTTTGAGAATAAAGTCAGTAATAAATGGGCAACCAAACGATATTTTTCATTACCGCTACACTACCGCCACCTACATGTGATTGTGCTTAGACGTCGTTTTGCATTTTTTAGTTTCTACGTTGATTGACAGCGGACAATAGGCATCAGTGTCGTGAGAGCTTATTGGAAGCTCACTTTGTTTGTGCCCACACGTTGCAGTTCTAAATGCATTTATTTTAGCTCATTTTGTTTGTGCCCGCCCACACGTGGGCAGTTTTAGTTTCTTTAAGTTGATATTCCACAAGAGAGAGGTTTACACTTGTACTAGCTTATAGAAAGTTGCACTAGTCCATAAACATAAGAATATCAACTCATCGTTTTCTATTTACAGGGGACGTATAAAGATTTCGCAGTACGGAAATAGTTTATGAATGCGCACAATTTTCTGTTCTACAAGAGGATCGAATAAATTGGGCAGTTCAGACATTTTGTTTTGTCAAATCAGCTGTCAGTAAAATTGGCAGTTGGCACAATTTCTCTACGATTCAACAAAGAGACTATATTAAATTGCAATATGAAATATACAGATTTAACGAAATAGAACTTTGTGTTAAAACCTAAAATTGTTAGAAATAAGAGGCAGTGAATATAGAAATATGAAAATTCACGGAGCTTGTTGTTAATAGGATAAACGTCGAGAGAGACCTAACCCTAAAGTAAACAATTGCAGTTTAGGTTAGATTGAAATAATTTACTCAAGAGTTAATTAAGTTTTATAGAGCAAAATCGTTTGAGAATAAAGTCGGTAATAAAGGAGCAACCAAGCGATATTTTTCAGTACATGTGATTACGCTTAGCCGTCGTTTTGCATTTTTTAGTTTCTACGTTGATTGACAGCAGACAACAGGCATCAGAGTCGTGAGAGCTTATTGGAAGCTCACTTTGTTTGTGCCCACACGTTGCAGTTACATGTGGATTTATTTTAGCTCATTTTGTTTGTGCCTACACGTTGCAGTTTTTAGTTTCTTTAAGTTGATATGCCACAAGAGAGAGGTTTATACTAGTAGTAGCTTATAGGAAGTTGCACTAGTGCATAAACATAAGAATATCAACTCATCGTTTTCTATTTGCGCATAAAGATTTTGCAGCACTGAGTTAATTTATGAAGGCGCACAATTTTCTGTGCTACAAGAGGAACGAAAAAATTGGGCAGTTCAGATATTTTGTTTTGTCAAATCAGCTGTCAGTCAAATTGGCAGTATGTACAATTTCTCTACGATTCAACATGTTGGTGTTTCCATCCAGGAATCGCTTGATTCATTTATTTTAAGCTATATTCTTTGCTGTAAGAAGTTAAATTATATTGCAATTCATTCAATGCAGACAGTTGTTAATTCGAAAATCAGTTAGTTCTTTTTACATTTAAATTTATACTATTCCTTGTTCAAGTTCCTTAACGAATTTAAAATGACAGAATTAAAAAGTTTGTTAAACAAGGATCAAGTTGTAAGGAATCGCCTGAAGAAAACAATTGCTAATGGACAGAAGACATTAACAGAAAAGCATTCAAAGGGTTTGTACGTAGCCAAACTCTATCAGCTAATCAATGAACTGATATTTGAAACACCGCCCAAAAATGAACCAAAATATATCACTCATGACACATATAGTAATATGGAGAATACATATTACATATATATAGGAGAATTATACGATTTAATTCATCCTACAACAGAGTTGGCAGATTCCGCACTATTCTTACCACAACAAACTCGTGTGGAATAGCAACAACAAAACGTATTACCAAAAATCATGTTGCCGAAGTATTATGGTAACTATGACGGCTGGCACTTGTTCCAAGATTTATTCACAGCCGTAGTACATAACAACACAAACTTGGAGGATGTTAAAAAATTGTACTATTTGAAAGGCTCTTTACTTGGAAAAATTACTAGGTCACACTCCCATCACAAATGAAGATTATCTACCCGTATGGAACCAACTAAAGGCAAGGTACGAGAATAAGAAGATACTCGTATATCATCAGCTTAAGATTTTGACAAATCAACCTAAAAAACTTCAGAAACAGCTGTAGAATTAAAAGCACTAGTTGACACTATACAAGAGTGTCTACAGCAACTGAAGGGTTTGCAAGGTATTACTGCAACATGGGATGTAGTACAGAAGCTGCCTTTTGCATCATTAAGGTTGTGGGAAGAAAACCAAGGAGCGTTACAGGAGCTGCCAACTTATGAACAATTATTCACATTTTTGGACACTCGCTCGATTGAAAATCTTAGAAGCAATTTCGGACACGTTGGCACCCAAGTCAAGTCAAGCCAAATGTCACTCAAAACCAACTACAACGAAAGCATTACACGCAATCAAGTCAGTGAAATGCTCAGCATGTAATGAAGGTCATCATCTTCAGAACTCCACAAGATTCCAGAAGAGGGATATTCAAGGCAGAGAAAGGTTCATCGAGGTAAATGGACTTTGCTACAACTGCTTATCAAGGAAACATTCAATTAGGAATTGTTCTAATAGGTATCGATGTGCAAAATGCAAACAAATTCATCATACATCGATACATCAGGATGTAAAAACAGACACTTTGCATCCTAGGAATGTATACGCTGCTAACCCACAATCAAAATCTGTTAAAGTTGATGTCAACCCCAACCCAAGGCAACTTCAACAACAACAACAAAGAGATAGTAACAATCTTAACCAACTCAGACTAGGTACCAATCAGGGTACAGAAGATCGGAATACAACCCATACTTACATGAATCGAGAACGATCTTACGCGTAACTCTCTACGGTTTTAGTAAATTCCCAATCTTAACCAACTCAGACTAGGTACCAATCAGGGTACAGAAGATCGGAATACAACCCATACTTACATGAATCAAGAACGATCCTACGCGTAACTCTCTACGGCTTTAGTAAATGCCCAAGGACACAAACATTGCGTTGTCTTATCGACTCAGGATCAGAATACTCTTTTATCGCAAAGTCGGTATGTCATGAATTGCAGGCTATTTGCAGTACAACACTAGTGACTGTTATAGGGTTAAACCACAGTTTAACACGTAACTCGAGCAACCTATCACTGAAGTGCTGCTGAAAAGATACCACAACAATATCAGAGGATTTTTTGATAATTGACAAAATCACTGATGCGTTACCAACAAAATAGATCTCTAAAGTCAATTATAAGCATTTATGTCAACTCAACTTAACAAATCCCACATTCTGGAAACCTGGCAAGATAGATGCACTTCTAGGAGCCAAGGTTTATGCTAAGATAGTACAAGACGGAATTCTACAGGGTCCACCTAATATACCAACATCCGTGAAGACAATCTTCGGTTGGATGCTATTAGGAACAGCTGAAAATGTAGCAAGTGCGAGCACAGTAAAGGCTTTCATGACACATACAGATGCTTTGGAAAAGCAACTTAGACAGTTTTGGGAAACCGTAGCGGTTTCTACAAAAACCATTCCCTCACAAGATGAAGCAATGTGTGAAGGAATATTTCTAAATTCCTGCGCTCGACTAGACTCAGGAAAATATCGAGTGAAGCTACCATTCGAGAATAACTTCACACCAGCATTGGGTAATTCCAGACAACAAGCGATCAGACGGTTAGAACGGTCAATTGCCCCCTATCCAAATCTGTCGATGCTTTTCGTCTACAGCCTAAACGCTCTCAAACATCGGAATGTAAATCTGATCATTCTCACTGCATGCCAATGCTAGTTAGGTTTACTTGTCCCAGTGAGAAGATTGCTCTAATAAAAGCCGTACGTGCAGCGGGGGCCTTCGCCTTAAAAACATTGATGGCTTCACAAGCGATTCCATGATATATTTGAATGAGAGCCTCACTCCTAGTAAAAGTAAGCTTTTCTATGATGGGACTTAAATTACACATAAGTGTACACACAAAAAAAAGACAGAATTAGGAGCCTCTTAAAGAAAAGGCCATTTCGGCAATATCAATTGCCACCAAAAATACCACGTACATCCTATATGTACTATCAAAGTATTGCGAGCCTAATATTCTAGAAATAAATACAATGTATATATGCACATCCTATATGTATGCATGCAAAGTATTTGATTTCTAACTTCTCGAGGTAACATACAATGTATGCCTCATGTGTGCATACAAAGTGGTTACCTCTTAAAACAAAAAATAAAAATTTGATGCGGTGAAGAGTCAAGACTCTTCACCAGCGGGAACCGCTTATCAGCAAATTTCTCGTATTTACGACAACACGCTGTGAAGCCGGGCCAATGGTAATGACTTGAGATAAAGTAGGTGTCAAATGACACCTTATCAAGCCATTACCATTTTGACAAACAAGTCAACAAAAATAAAATGATGAATGCCTGAGATAAGTGATTTTCAATAAAAAAAATTGCGAATTAAGCAAAAATAAGTAAGCGGACGAAAAGTCACTAGAATGATAAGCTTCTGGTAGGAAAATTGAATTGCTGGGTGAGGATTTTTGATGAGTGAGAAAAGATAAGCTTTTCGCAAAATTGAGATCGGCGAAAACACAGCTTGATAAAAGCAACGGGCGAGTATAGAGTTAAATCCTGAGTAGAGTAAAATCCAAAGTAGAGTTAAATTCAAAAAAATTATAATTCGAGGTAATAATTAAAACCGAGGCAAAGTGAAAGAGCCGAAAGAAGGGAGTTTAAAAAATATAGGTATTTTTACAAGTGACAATTTTGGAAATTAAACTGAACAGATTTACTTCTTTCAAAACAAAAAATAATAAAACGGATTTGACTGAGTGCGACTGGCTATTCGCGAACCAGTCTTAAAGGTGAAAATTATAGAACAGTTCGCAATTTTGTCGGGATTGAAACAATTTAATACTAATGTGATTTTTCACCAAAAATTGAAAATAAATAATAATAATAAAAGATCAATTGAGGATCAGTTATTGCTGTTTAAATAAAGCCCCGATATACACAAAAATTTTGGCGCAGCCGGTAGGATTCGAGGAAGCCTTTTTGAAATAAAAGTAAGGGCTTGAAAACCCTTGAATTTCCTACAACGTGAAAGAGGTTTAGGACAAAAGTTGAGTGCTGGGCAAGACAACCTTACCCTTTAACCTGAGCTGAGTCTGGCTTCGGGGGCGTTTGATTTGGTCACCTCCAACGCTCGCGGTAGTGCAGCTATAACTGCCTCTACTCAACAGAGTAAGCAGGCACCCCCTCAACTAAGTGCAAAGCACCAACGTGGGACTCCAGCGGGCTTCATCCTGCCCAGAAGGACGAAAAGGAAATCAGCTACAACCCACGCTTGCAAGAGAGGAATTTCAGCTGTTTAGTCTCGGAGGTAGGAGTAGAAGGCATACAGCCACCTTTCAGGCTACATCAAAAGGGAATCGGCCAGAAGGCATAAAGCCCCCCTTAGGTAAAATACATCAGCACAGGGAAAACAGAAAGTAGGCCAAAGGCCCCCCTGTGCCCCTAAACAAGGACCTGCATGTCGGAGGACAACCCTACCGTCGACGAAAATTCCCGACGGTCAACAGAGGAAACTTCTTCACAACAATCTTCCTTGCCTGGCGACTCAAGGGACGACCCGACTCCGCTCAGAGGAAGCAACCCAGAGGAAAATCCATCGGCATCGTCAGAGCAGACAACTGTGCAGCAGAACGGGCTTCCAGACACTTCAAAACCGGCAGGAGTTCAACTACGGAGTGGAACAGTACAATCAGGGTTCCAGCCGGCCCAAGTAAGTTTAGATATATATTGGAAAACTTTGTTAGACAGAGCGCGAGGGGCTTCAGGAGTCTCTATTACACAGTGTGACGCTTTAGAAAGGAAACTAGCACAAACTCGCAGTCAGAGACTTTCTCAAGTCCAAAAATTTAAAGAGGACACAGAGAATTTTAAAAGAGAGCTCCTGGAGTTAAAAGAAACCTCGTGCCCTGTCAATTTTAGTAATAGTCCAGATTTATTTACCAATTTAAATATAACTGAAATAACTGGTGAAATAAGTGATAATAGTAGCGAAGGGCTGTCTGCGGCGGCAACATCTTTGAATTGGCTAGGAGGATCCCTTCTGGACTCCAGCCTAGATGACAGTGCAGAAAAGTCGTTTTGCGTTAAACAAGGACCAAGCTATACTAAAATGGTCGACTACGAAAAAGTGGTAAAGTTAGCTGCCCAGATGGTTCCTCTTTTTTCTGGTGCGCTTGGTCCTCAGTTATGCCAAGAACTCCAAACTTTTCTAGGCTGCTGCAAACAAGTGGACCGTTGTCTTGTGGGAGACGAAAAAGAAGCTCTCCTTCAAATATTGCCAACACGGCTACGAGGAGAAGCCTATCAATTGGCCACCTCCTCAACATGGTCCACAATGGAAGAATTAGAAAATCTCCGAACTAGAGCGTATCTTCCACGCGAGACTTACCAAGAATTGGTTAATAGACTAATTACTTGTCGTCAAGTCCCAGTGGAAAGTTTGATTATGTATATACATAGGGTCAAATTATTGTTGACGCAGTGCAAACAAGCAGCCGAGGTTAAATATACAGCAGCCCAATATGAAGCAATAAAGCCCCAGTTGGAAGATTTCGCCATTACCGCCCTCAAAACAGGTTCTAATAGTCCACATCTTAGTGCACATCTACTAACTCTGCAGGTATCCTCACTAGAGGACTTAAGTCAGAAGGCACTAGATATGGAAAGGCTACATACAGCAAAATATACAATCTACATACTCGCAGGAATACAGCAGACGACACAAGTGGCGCCCTATGTGGTACAAACACAGCCCCAAACAGCAGGTTTCACATATCCTCTAGCCCAGGTGTCGGATCAACCTGAGTATAGTAAGATTAAGTTTAAGACGCATAATACAGAGAAAGACGCGTTCAATATAACTCGTCCTCAGGGGGATAATATACCAAAACCAACCGCACAACAATATCACCGAAATGGAGATTACCAAAGGCGACCAAGGTATTCACAGGCCCCTTTTGGTTCCAGAATATTTTCACCTACACAGGTAAAGTGTAGCTATTGTCAAAAATTGTGCCACACATACGATGAGTGTTTTACCAGGAAAAACACGCCATTCTGCAATAAGTGCAAAAATTATGGGCATGATATGCGTGATTGCAGACGCAATCGCAAGCCCCCTGAGCCGTCTCAACAAGAGACTCCCAACACAGGCCCTAGAGTATATAATATCAGACTAACCTGTGATTTTTGTAATCGAAAACGACATACGGTAACAGCATGTTCACATAAACTAAAGTTGGAAGCCAGGAGCCTGGGAAACGACATACAGTCGTTCCAAAGCTCCCCGGCTCGACTTTAAAAGCTACTACCAAAATAAAAGGGTCCCCTCAGATGCCCGAATCAAGTGTCCCCGTAGTTTAACTTCCCTTAGATATAGGCCTAAACGGCCAAACCCAACTAGTAGTAGGCACTGGCGCTGAGGGGAGTATTATAAGAAAAGATTCAATAAAAACGTCGAAATATTCAATAAAAACGAGGCTTGCACACTACGGACCGCCTTCGGAACAGAGAAGACACAGGGAAACTTTAATCTAAAAAATATAATTCCCTGCAAGTTTCAGGTAGTACAGAACCTGCCAGGTCTTTCCGACGACGGACTTTTAGGAAATGATTTCCTTTCTAGGAACTGCAATCTTGAAGGTCCAAAAAAGGCATTGAGGTTTCCTCGCATGGAAACCAATTCAGAGGAGTTTGCTTTGCCTATAATTTTTGCAACAGACAAGCTGAATTTAAAACAAGCAGTCGAAGTAGGAACACTCGCGGAAAAGGTTGTGCCTCAGAGGGCAAAACTGTCTAGGTGTAGTGTCTTCAAGGCATCTCAAAAGAGAAATACTGACTGCCAGACTCACGCGGAGCCAACAAAATGCAATAAAAGCTGTCCTGGCAACGAATTAACTGACGGCATTAGGCAGCTAGTAGTGGGTTTAAAGGGACCTATCTACATACCTGCGCGGTCACAAATCCTTGCCAGAATCCCATTGCAGATAAAGGAAGAAATGCTCTGTCTGTCTCAAGAGATAGGCGATGGAGTCTTCCTGGCAAATAGCCTGCTCCCTTCTGGAAGAGAAACAGTGTTAATTGCCATCACCAATGTGAACAGTTTACAGGTGGTTATGACTAGTTTGTCTCTAAGTCTATTGACAATAAATGATTTTCACGTGATCCCATTAGAGGGATCGAATGGCATAAGCGATGTTCTCAAACCTAGAGGGCCACAAACAAATGACACCTCAAAAGTAGTCTCCAAAGATAACACGGAAACTCAGAATGTCCCATTTTCAGAAAAGCGTAAAAAATGAGTTAACTACGAGGTCTAAGAATCCTAAAACTGACGAGTGCGAGTTCTTAAAGCTTCAAGAAAAGACTAAAATAACTCCATTGCTCACTAAAGTTAGTATTAAAAATTCTTACAAGTCCCAGAACCAATATAGAGGAAAAAATGAATATCCTAAACATCTGGAACCAGTGAATTCTCCAAAACAACAAACTACACAGAGTGTAAGCGGTCAAACTATTTTGTTCTTCTTCATAGCGATGTTGAGCTATTTGCTTAAACATTTAAATCAAGGCCTCGGAATTAGACAACAAACAAGGCCACCATAATAAATGAACAAAAGAGGTACAAGATGCGGAAAAAATTGTCGGCTAGCAACACTTAAAGTACTTATTTTCTGATAATCTTGATCCCGATGCTACCTCCGGCGATACACGTTTCACTAAGTTAAAGCTCACACTGGATGAAACTCTGAACTTTACGGAGAAAGAGTCAATAACCAAACTCTGTTATGAGTACAACGACATTTTTTATTTAAAGGGCGATAAACTCACGTATACGGCCGCTATGAAGCATGATATTTCTTTGTTACAAGACGAAGCGCCTATAAACCAGAAAGCCTACAGGTTAACCAGAAACACAGAAACAGGTAATCAACGAGCAACTTAAAGAAATGCTGGATAACGACATAGTCCAACTTAGTAAAAGCCCATGGAATTCGCCGCTTCTAGTGGTCCCCAAGAAAGCGGACCCGATGGCGAAAAAAGGTGGCGCGTTGTAGTTGACTTTCGCAAACTAAACAAAAAAACAATTGGCGACGCATTTCCGCTGCCCCGCATCGAGGATATCCTCGACCAATTAGGTCACGCAAGATATTTTACCACCCTCAATTTGGCCAATGGCTATCATCAGGTCCTTGTAAATAAAAAGGATCGACAGAAAACAGCGTTCAGCACTAACTACGGGCACTACGAGTTCAAGCGTATGCCATTTGGGCTCAAAGGAGCCCTAACTACTTTTCAGCGTCTCATGAATTTTGTTCTGACAGGCTTACAAGGCCTGGAGTGTTTTGTTTATCTTGACGACATCGTCGTTTATGGAAAAAAACTTAAACGACCACAAAGATAAACTACGAAAAGTCTTCAATAAATTGAGGGAAAACAACTTAAAACTGCAGCCAGAGAAGTGCCAGTTTTTGAGACGAGAAGTTGTGTATCTAGGACATAAATGTTCTAACGAAGGAGCACTACCAGACCCAAATACAATGGCATGCGTCCAAACATTTCCTGTTCCAAGAACAGTTAGGCAAGTCCAATCTTTTCTAGGACTTGCTAATTATTATAGGAAATTTATTCCGGAATTTTCTAAGATAGTTCGTCCAATAACGAATTTACTCCGAAAGGATGTCAAATTCACATGGACCGAGAAGTGCGAAGAAGCATTCCAAACAATAAAAAACTCGCTGGTTACACCACCTCTTTTTATTTATGCCGACTTCTCAAAACCTTTTAATCTGAAAACGGACGCAGTAGTGAGGCATTAGGAGCTGTGCTTTCCCAAGTAGAATTGGGCAAAGACCAGCCTATTGCCTATGCAAGCCGAACATTAAATAAGGCCGAAAGGAACTACTCCACAATCGAGAAGGAGTTACTGGCTATAGTCTGGGCAACTAAAAATTTTAGGTGCTATCTTCAAGGTAGAAAGTTCACGGTCTATACTGACCATAAACCCCCAAAGGTGTCTTTAACGTAAAATGCCCTACTTCCCGGTTGGTGAGATTCCACGACAAACTTTCCGAATTCGATTACAGTATCGAATATAAACCCGGAAAGTACAATACTAATGCAGATGCCTTAACCCGCATCCCACAAGCATTAGTCGAAGACAAATTAGGCAATACCTTAACGGTAAAAGCCCTCATCCACTCCACTATGGACTCAGATGTGGAGGACGGTAACTCGGAGAGACCGAAAAAGGTGAAGAAATCCGCTCATTGCTTTATAGTGACCCGAGCACAAAGACAAAAGGCTCAAGAAGACAATAGTGGCTCAAAAGTGGGGTTATCGGAACATGCAACAGCGGAGCAAAACGAAATCCTATCTGCAGAGGCAAACACACAGAACCCAAATACGCTTGAACCAAATATAAGTACAGGTAGAGCACCAGAGGTAATTACGAGCCCCACGGAAGTCCAAACAATCTTAAAAGATTTCCATGACTCTCCTTTTGGCGGCCATCTAGGTGTTATAAAAACGTATAAGAGAATTAAACGCAAGTATTAGTGGAAACACATGCTTAGCGACATAAAGAAATATATTAAAAAGTGCCCAAAGTGCCAAACGATGAAGTCGTCTCCCCAATTCCGAATGCCAATGATAATTACGGACATAGCAGAGCAACCATTTGACAAGGTTTACCTGGATATTGTGGTTCCCTTGGTGGAAACCGCCACAGGTAACAAATATATCTTGAAATTTCAAGATAACTTAACTAAGTTCGTCAATTGGTATGCCATACCAAATGGGGCAGCAATTGCAGGTGCACAAGTTTTTTTCGACGAAATCGTCACGCGCTACCGTATCCCCAAAAGAATAGTCACCGATTAGGGATCTAATTTCCTGAGTGAACTGTTCACAAAGGTATGTTAACTCTTAAGGGTGAAAAAGCTACAAATTTCAGCTTATCATCCCCAGTCTAATGGAGCACTGGAGCGGGCCCATAGACCCCTTATAGAGTATCTGCGAACCATCGTAGATGAAAATCCTAACACATGGGATCAATATTTACGAACATCTGCGTTCGTGTACAATAACAGTGTACACGGAGGTACCACACTGACTCCTTTACGGCTTTATCGCAGATGTCCCTTCCAACTTAAAACGGGAACCTGAACCCGTGTATAATCACGAAAGCTACAACAATCTATTAAGGTATAAGCTTCAGAAGTCATACGCATTGGCAAGAACAAATATTCTGGCTAGCAAAAAGCGCTCTAAGGCTTATTATGACAGAATAATACGACCGCTTTCCTTTCATTTGGGAGACAAGGTACTGCTTAAAAACGAAAGTAGAAAAAATAAGCTATCTCAAGTCTGGGTTGGACCATATCCGGTGACCAAAATATTAAGTCCCGTAAATACGGCGATAAAAATAGGCAAGCGAATAGTCATCGTTCATAACAACCGCTTAAAGCACTTTTACGAATAGATCACTGACTACCGAAATGGTAAGCTGAAGTACAAAATGTCTGAAGAACACAATAGTTAAAAAAAAAAAATAATAATAGTAATTATAACAAAAACCCCAATCTGTAGTGTAATGTTACTTACGAAAGTATACTTCCTTCTTCCCAGACCATGGAATTCCTGATCCTGCTCTTGTGCAGTTTCCGGCTGATAACGGGACAAAAACAAACAGAGGTATACAGCGTAACCAATCTGAACAATACTGGAGTACTATTCGAGGAGATTGGAGATCTATTAGCCTACCATAATACATGGAGTATCCTAACGGAAATAGATTTGACCGAATTGGATAACCAGACACGAATGGCTGAACACGCAGAACATTTAGTATACCAGTTGTGTAATAACCAAACGGAGGAGCTATGCCTAGTACAACAGA
The DNA here is from genome assembly GCA_963930735.1 of Dioctria linearis. Lineage (NCBI taxonomy): Eukaryota > Metazoa > Arthropoda > Insecta > Diptera > Asilidae > Dioctria > Dioctria linearis. The sequence goes on along the minus strand of OZ005742.1, from coordinate 217,265,043 downwards.
AACATATCCATTCATTGTTGGAAAATATCAAACGAAGGACAACAGCCATAAGAGAAGTGGTGCCCAGATATCGGACGAGGAGATCTATATTCGACGGAATGGGAAATGCTATGCATTACCTGTTCGGTAGCATGGATAGTACCAATCAAAGAGAGATCTATAGTCGATTGGAGGAATTGGAAGGAAATAATCAGGCACTAGCGGAGTTGGAAAGACAGCAGATAAGTGTAATTAAAACTACACTCCAACACATCCAAAAACGACTGAGCTCCCTCCAGGAGAGACAAAAGCAAATAATGCTACAGACTAATAAAATACAAAACTCAACTGAGCAACTACAGGCAAGACAGCGGCGTCAAGAGGTAATAAATAGCCTAACGTTACAAATAATAGAATTAGAATTCAGGCAATAGGCCCTACTAGACATAGTTGTAACTAGCCAGAATGGACAACTACACCCATTAGTGATTTCTCCGAAAAAATTGCTCGAAATATACCATAAATCACATATAACCTGCCTGGAAACACAGAACTGTCCAATGCTGATACAGCAAGCAGCGGAAACTAAAGCACTATTGTTCCAGGAAAAACTAGTTATTAGAGTACAGATACCTATTTTCACATTACCTAAATTTAAATTAAACTAAATACATAGATTTCCTATTCAAATTGATGAAGGACACTTGCTGGTTCCAGACATACCTTACTCACACGTAGCTACTCACTTCCAGACGCAAGATTTCCTTCTAATTAAAATGGAAAGCTCTCAAAAAATGAGGAAAATTAATAAAAGCATGCAGGAAGATACCTATGTGGCAAGGCTAGGCATTCCTGTGACGAAGGCAACAACGTCAAGGGAGTGCGTGGTCAAGCTGCTTTTTAATCTTCTAAATGAAGTTGCAAAATGCAATTTGCGAGCGCTGGGGGTACCTGCGCTAGTAGCGTAGTAATTAAATTAAATAAACCAAACACATGGATATTCTCACTAACAATTTCAATGGTGGTACACCTGAAGTGCGCTAACAACTTTATTACGACAAAAATTGAGTCACAGGGGATTATCACCATACCTAACCTTTGTCAGGTGCAAATAGGATCTCAAACCCTACTATATGAGGCACCAAATTTGCACCCAATACAATTCTCACAACCGCCATTCTTCCCAAACATAAATGAAACAGAAACATTGGTAAAAAGCTATTTCCTAACAGCAAAAAATAGCACTCCAAGGGTAGAGATAGGCCATCCAAAGATTCTGGCTGGGGAAAACATAAATGAACTCCTTCACAAGGGTACACAATCACTAGAAGAAATAGAGAAAAAGCTTCTCCAATACCAAACTAATCCCAGACAAAACCGTGTACATACATTGGCCACTACGTCCATTACTCTAAGTGGAGTATTAGTTTCTTCACTAACAATAATCCTGGCAATAAAGCTCCTCAAAAAGCCTTTCATAGATTGGAAAACTAAGAGACACCAGCGAAAAATACAAAGCGAATCCAAAGTCGAGGAACCAGCAGGGCCTCAACCCCTTAAAAGAACGCACACTTTACCGGTCCCAAAATCAGTACAAATAGTATCTGACACACTCACCGTCGGACCAAAGAAGCCCTAAGCAATTTTAAATATAAAGAAATTTTTGTAGAAGCAAATGCTCAAATAAGGATAACTAATAATTAACAATAAATAATCAATAATTAATAATTAACACAATAAACAATGGTTAATCATTAATTTAAATATAAAGAATTTTTTTTAGAAACTATAGGATAACTAATAATTAATAATAAATAATTAATAATTAACAGTAAATTTAAATAATTAACCATTAATTTAAGAACAAGAAACATTCTTTTTTTTAACACAAACCCTTAAGGTTTTAAAAAAAAAAAAAAAAACAAAAAAAGGGAGAGACTAAAGACAAGAATAAACATATGTAACAATTAGTGAATAAAAACGAAATAAAACCGTTCTTGATCTCAACCCCCACAGTTAAAACAATTTTTTTTTTTTTTTTTTATAATGTAACAGTTTGCGTTTGAAGTCCATTTACCGGACACATCTTAAAAGTTTTTTTTTATATACAGGTTTATTTGGCTAATATTTGGTCTCCATATACACAAAAAATATAATCAATAAAACTAAGAGACCAACAACAAACAAAAAAAAAAGAAAGAAAATTTTTTATTAGTAATATAAATTTGAACTATAAATTAAGAATTTTTTTTTTTAGATTTAATCTTTTTAAATTCCTTTTATTATATTAAAAATAACCTAGATTTAAGAGCTCAAAATCACCACCAAAAGCAGTATGCGCGAAGGCCAGTCGTAATCAGTCCACTCTCCGAATCAAAACAAACCGTAAAAGAACCGCCTTGAAAGAAAAAAAAATCTGAAACAGAACTGAGGGAGTAGGTGGAAAAGAAAAGAAACAGAGCGTATCCATGGAAAAAATCTTTTCATTTAATTTTTTATTTTTATTTTTATATAAAATTTATTTTTCTCTTAAATTTTTAATTATTATTTTTTTTATTATTATGGGTAAAGCCCATATTTGTAGCGAAAAATGATTTTAAAAATGCTTTAAACTCACCCGCAGCATACACGGCAAGCCCTCATCAACAACCTGATATCCACGGGATATGTCCTCTGGGCTTCATTCGGAAAATACCAGATCGTCTGGTTGGGATAACCGGCCCTCACCAGTTTTAGCCGTAGAGGGCCTTGCCACCCAGGAATTACAGACAAAATTGAAATTGCCTGAATCCGGGTGACAAGATGCTCGGGCGAACGGTACCGTCTACGTGTCAGAATCTCCGAAAGAATCATCGCGAATGCGATACAAGGAAAGTCCAAAGTTGGTCCAAGTCCCGTAACAGATTTTTATCCTCAATTATCGAGTGGGGAGAATTATTCCTCTCCCAAGAATAATTCTGTTATCTGTAGGGGGAAGGAATTGTTGTAATCCCAAAAGTGCATATAAATATGCACCTTAAGAAAAAGGGACTTAAATTACACATAAGTGTACACACAAAAAAAAGAGAATTAGAAGCCTCTTAAAGAAAAGGCCATTTCGGCAATATCAATTGCCACAAAAAATACCACGTACATCCTATATGTACAATCATAGTATTGCGAGCCTAATATTCTAGATATAAATACAATGTATGTATGCACATCCTATATGTATACATGCAAAGTATTTGATTTCTAACTTCTCGAGGTAACATACAATGTATGCCCCATGTGTGCATACAAAGTGGTTACCTCTTAAAACAAAAAATAAAAATTTGATGCGGTGAAGAGTCAAGACTCTTCACCAGCGGGAACCGCTTATCAGCAAATTTCTCATATTTACGATAACACGCTGTGCAGCTGGGCCAATGGTAATGACTTGAAATAAAGTTGGTGTCAAATGACACCTTATCAAGGCATTACCATTTTGACAAACAAGTCAACAAAAATAAAACGATGAATGGTCTGAGATAAGTGATTTTCAATACAAAAAAAATTGCGAATTAAGCAAAAATAAGTAAGCGGACGAAAAGTCACTAGAATGGTAAGCTTCTGGTAGGAAAATTGAATTGCTGGGTGAGCATTTTTGATGAGTGAGAAAAGATTAGGTTTTCGCAAAAATGAGATCGGCGAAAACACAGTTTGATAAAAGCAACGGGCGAGTATAGAGTTAAATCCTGAGTAGAGTAAAATCCAAAGTAGAGTTAAATCCAAAAAATTTATAAGTCGCGGTAATAATCAAAACGAGGCAAAGTGAAAGAGCCGAAAGAAGGGAGTTTAAAAAATAATAGGTATTTTTACAAGTGACAATTTTGGAAATTAAACCGAAGATATTTACTTCTTTCAAAACAAAACAATAAAAGAGAGTTGACTGAGTGCGACTGGCTATTCGCGAACCAGTCTTAAAGGTGAAAATTATAGAACAGTTCGCAATTTGTCGGGATTGAAACAATTTAATACTAATGTGATTTTTCACCAGAAATTGAAAATAAATTATAATAATAAAAGAACAATTGAGGGTCAGTTATTGCTGTTTAAATAAAGCCCCGATATACACAACAATGCTCGTCAGCTGCTCCGCCGGCGCCGGGGTGTTGTGAAGGTTTTGACGACCAAGAGCGGATACGAACATTTACGACGGAGGGAAAAAATCGCTCAGCAATCATTTTCATTCTGGTTACATAAGTGGTATTGACCTTCTGCTGCAACCTTGCGTCAATTTGTACTATATTGATTAGTTTAGTTTTTTTCTTTTCTATTGCATTTTTATCTTCCTAGCCTTAAGGTTTCTGCTTTAGAATATATTGGATTATGTAGTATAGTTATTAGATTGGTAGTAACTTTTTTCTTGAAGTATACTTTAAAGTTAAAATTCATGATTTATTCTCCTAAAATTAGTGTACTCAATCTTATTCCTTACTGTTTTTCTTCCTTATAATCGCTTTTAGGTTTTTGATTGTTATTACTTATGCATGTGCTGGTCAACTGAAGGTAATTTTAATTTTTTATGCCTCATCTCCCTGCTGCTTTGATCATATCCGTGACTGTGAAGCTGGTGGTCGACTTGATTGCGTAAAACTGCTTGACTATGGGTGAAAACTCCAGTAGCGGAAACAGAGTAAGAACTATGATGAACATTGTGAATGGAAGTGTTGCGGGCTTCAATGTCTGCTATTTGAATCCTAGGAGCCTCAGGTCGAAAATGGATGAGTTACGAGAGATGTTCTCGGGGACGGACCTACATGCGATTCTGATCAGTGAGTCATGGCTTACACCAGGTATCCCTTCAGCTTTTATTTCAATACCTGGTTTTAAACTTTTGCGCTGTGCCAGGGAGGGGGGGGGGGGTTGGGGAGGCGCTGCAATTTATATTCGGGAAAGCTTTAAAGCCAAGATATTATGCCACTCGCGTGATAGTGCACTGGAATTCATTTGTGTGGAGGTAGATACGGAGCTTGATATATGCGTTCTTTGCTCAGTCTCCTGTCCGCCAAAGATATTTCATCCCGATAGTGTAGGCACATTTGATGTTTCTCTGTCAGCTCTATCTCATTTGTAGTCTCACATTATTGTTGCTGGCGATTTTAACGTTAATAGCCTCCGTAATGGCAATCAATCCGACACATTCCAATTTTTCATCCAATCTTTGCATTTCAGAGTAATTAATTCCTCCCCCACATATTTCAATACTGAGTCGCCTTCTCAGTTGGATCTTTTACTCACCACACCACCGACCCCTCATGTATAATACGCCATTCGCAACTATCTCCCCCTGCAATTCTTGATCCCGACATCCTATACCTTAAATATAATTTGCCTATTCCATCTCAATCAACTCCTTTTCGCCTTATTAAATATCGTAATTTAAAATCTATAAATACCGATTGCTTATTTGGGGATTGCAGTAATATAGACTGGAACGTAATCTTGGAGCAGAACGCTAGTCCACCAAAACGAGTTCTAGACCAACAAGAAGCGCTTTCTATGATGTGCTTACTAATTCTTACTAAATAAATATGCCCCCATTCAGACTAAACGTATAAAAATAAAAGGTTGTTCCTGGTTCTCACGTGAGATATAGAAATTCATCTGTGAACGCCATTTTTTATATCATCAGTGTAGAAGACTTAAAACTCCCATCAGCCGGTCTTTATATAAAAAGTCTCGTAATATTGTAAACAAAAAAGTTAGTGATGCAAAGTCTTTATACTATACTTCCAAGTTAGAATGCAGGGTCCCCCCAAAGAAGCTTTGGAGTGCCTTACGTGACTTAGGAGTTAATGGTGCTGATAGCTCAGTATGTGACCTTGACGCAGATGAGCTCAATGAGTTCTTTACTGCTACTACCTATACTGGGTGTTATACCAGCGCTTTTCTATCCTCTCAGAACACTCCAACCGCTCGCTCAAGATCCGAGTTCATTTTTCGCTGCGTTGATGAGATTGAGGCCGCCACAGCTGTCTCATCTATCCAATCCGATGCTAGTGGACCCGATGGAATCCCACCGCGATTCTCGAAACTGATCTTACCTTTTATTATTGGCCCTATTGCAAAGATGTTCAACAGCTGCTTAACGTTCTGCGAATATCCCTCTCTATGGAAGGAAGCGCTAGTAGTTCCAATCGCTAACAATTCCACTCCTAGCGACGTCAAGGACTTCAGACCTATAAGCATATTATATTTTCTAGCGAAGGCACTAGAAAAAATTATGGCAAATCAAATATCCGGGTGCCTGGATCGAATGAATTCCCTGAGTACTTGGCAGTCAGGTTTTCGTCCTGGGCATAGCTGTGAGACAGCTCTCTTAAAAATCACTACGGACATTAGAATCGCTCTGGATGATGACGGCATTGCGCTCTTTGTCTTACTCGATTTGACGAAAGCTTTCGATAGCATTGATCACAAGAGACTTCTGAACAAGCTGAAGAGCCTTTTTGGATTCGGCTCGCCAGCACTGAAATTAATTGGAAGCTTTTTGGAGAAACGCTCACAACGAGTTAAAGTGAACGAAGTTGTTTCCTCCAGGCTCTCTTTGTCTATCGGATTCTCACAAGGTTCAGTGCTGGCACCTCTGCTCTTCAGTCTTTTTATTAATGATTTGCCAACTGTTACATATCTTTATCGTCCCATGGGGCTCTCAGAGGACTGTGTTAGCAGAATTAACGAAGATCTTCATAATATATAAAAATGGTAAATCGACAATAATTTATAGCTCAACCTCAAAAAATCTCAAGCGCTAGCGGAAAGCAAAGGAAGCTGCGATCCCACCAATTTCCCCCCGATAGAGTTCGATCGCACTACTATACCATATGTACAGGAAGTTAAAAACTTAGGCATTGTGTTAAATTCACAAATGGACTGTTGCGACCATATTAAAATGAAACTAGGTAAGATATATGGGGTACTTCGCTAACTTTGGTTGTATGCTGACCAGCTCTCCGCAATCTTGCGTATAAGATTGGTCAGGACACTGATACTTCCAATATTTTCCCAAGAATCGACTCACGGTGTAGGCGTAAGCTCGAAGTTGCCTCCAATGATTCCATTAGGTTTGCATTCGGGCTTCGTAGATATGATTACATTTCTCCCTTTCGACACCGAATCGTGGATTGCTCTTTGGAAATATATTTACAACGCAGAGCATTACTTTTTCTGTACAACTTACTGAACACACGTAAACTGGTATACCTATATGAATTTATAAATTTTTTGCATAGTGATAGACGTAATGACTTGCTAATGCCTCGCTTCAAGTAGTTGGTCTTAAAATCTTCTTAATTTGTTTATACTGTTCGAATTTGGAACGCTCTTCCAGTTTCGATCCAGCGAACGAGCTCGGCCACTTCCTTTAAACGGTTACTCTGGCAGCACACAACATTAGGGTAATGACACCCAGAAAAATTATTATTATTATAGTCGGTCGACTGTACATGCTCTAGGATTTTCTTTGTATTTAGTTCTCTTTAGTCTTAATATTTAATTTTATGCATTTGTTTAATATTAAAAATAGTATCATGGATCTTATTAGCTATATAAAGATTATTTGCTTTTCTCATAATTCCTATTACCATTACTTATATATGCTCAGACTCACGAAATATACTTTTGTTATTATAGTTAGTGTTGAAAATTGTTGGTTAAAGTAGTACTAATGAAAAGACTTTTGTCTTACTGCACTCTTCTTATATAAATACTGACTTACTTACTTACTTACTGTTTAGATGAGTGTATAGAATTAGGACACATGTAAGAAGTAAGCCCGCCTCATGACGGCGAGAATCATTGTTACATTCCCCATCATGCTGTATTCAAGGACAGTTCAACATAACTACGGCTTGTGTTTGACGCATCATAGAAGACGACAAATGGAGAGTCTCTGAATCAACATTTGTTAAAGGGACCAATATTTCAGCCGACATTATTTACCACATTGTTGAATTGGAGGAACTATAAAACTGTCATGAATGCCGACATTGAGAAAATGTACCGCATGATTGAAATACATCCGGATCATAGGACTTTTCAGAGTATAGTATGGCGGCATCCAAAGAAGGGTGTACTCCAAGATTACCAACTGAAGACAGTAACTTTTGGTACAACTTCAGCTCCATATTTGGCGTTAAGAACGCTTCAGCAATTGGCAAAGGATGAAGACCATAGTTGGCAGCTTGTATCAGATGCGGTATTCAATAACTTTTATGTAGACGATTTTTTATCTGGAGCTGACAATTTAAAGGATGCAACGGAATACAGCATCAACTTTTCCAAGTGATGAAGTCTGTTGGTTTTAATTTAAGAAAATGGACATGGAACGTTTTCAGAGAACGACTCAGTCAAGACATTAGGGATTAAATGGTTCGCAAAGGACGGTTACTTCACGTTTGCAATCAAACCACTGTCGCATCATGCGGTGTTCACAAAACGCATCATATTATCAGGGATCGCATCCTTATATGATCATCTAGGTTGGCTATATCCGAAAATCATAGAAGCTAAACTGCTCATGCAAGGCTTATGGATTACAGGCTCTTCATGGGATGACCCGTGTTTCGGACAACGTTAGTGAGACCTGGAAAAATTTTGCTGACAATCTAAAATTGTTGGAACAACTACGAATCCCGAGATGGATTAACCACTCGAAAGAGTCACGCATGCAAATACACGGACTTTGTGGTGCGTCATTCAAGGCATGCTATGCAGCAATCTACTTATGAGTAGAACAAGATAATGGTACAGTTGTAACACATTTCCAAACGTCAAAGACAAAAGTAGCACCTATTAAACCAATGACAATACCACATATTGAATTGATCGGTCCCTTACTCCTTGTGAGATTATTGAAGACAATTGTACAAGGCATTCACTTGGAGAGATTCCAAAATAGTACTGCAATGGATCAAGGAGCATCCTTCCAAGTGCAAAATCTATCTAGCCAATCGGATCGTAGAAAATCAGGATAATCTAAAATTCGAACATTGGCGGCATATTCCGTCGAGTCAGAATCCTGCTGATTTAACATCGCGTGGCATCACAATCCCTCAGCTCCTGAAAAATCACTTCTGGTGGCAGGGATCCTCATGTCTAACATAATCACAAGACAATTGGCCAGTCAAGAACGAAATCAAGGAAATAGCTATCCTTGAGCAAAGGGCACCAACTGTCACTAATTTTTTAATAAATTGTGGAAATGACATTCTGGAAGGATACTCTTCTTTCACACGATTAGTTCGTGTTATTGAAAGTCTGCAGCGCTTGTTACACAATTGTATAAATCCTGATAGCAAAAGGATTACAATATTAACCACTGAGGAGTGCCTGATCATTCGATGAACAATTCACCACATTCAAACAGATGGAAGCACATTCAGAAAACGGCGCAACAATTCTGGAACCTGAATCTAAATCAGTTGCATAATAGGCCTAAATGGCTCAAACAAGAACCTAACATTCAACGAGGAGATGTCGTACTATTGAGAAATGAAAATACACCACCAACACTCTAACCATTAGGGATCATCAATGAAGTTTACCCAGGTTCCGATGGGCTAGTCCGAGTGGTGCAAGTAAAAACTATAAATAAAGGTGTCGGTTACTAATAGGATAACAATAATGAATTTGTGTCGTCAGATTTGTTATCTGTTTGTGAATGTTCTGTTTATTAGACAAAATACTTATAATTTTCTTTCACAGATATAAAAAATTACGATATCGATGAGGACATCCTGGGTATCTATGACGATATCAACTTTAACTTCCTGCTGCCTGATGACCCCATTGATTCTGGATTCGACCCCAATGAGTTCGAGGAACTATGGTCAATGTTGGAAGAAAACACAAAGGAGCCAGGAGCAGAGTCAAGCACAAAGGCAGAAGGCAGAAGCATCGAAAGCAGAGGCATCTACATCCGGAGTCTCAAAAGCAGAGGCATCTACATCCGAAGTCTGAAAAGCAGAGGCATCAACTTACAACGCCCACGATTTGTTCCTGATGGATACGCTGCAAACCAGTAAAGGAGAAAATTATAGCCAACGGAGCACAAGTGGATAATTTTGAATGAGTGCTACCCACAACCACAATAAAAGAAGCTAGAATGAGGTTGGAGAACTCATTCCAAAAATTACCATCTTTCTTCCAAGCGAGGTTATAAAACGGATAGACGTTGAAGACATCCAAACGAGACGCAATAAGGAACGAACACTAAATCTACCCGATCGCTATCAGATAGTGTTACGTGTTCATGCTAATGGTATACTACTGCTCCACCATTACCGAAAACGCGGAATTCAGAAAATAAAAAAGAGGTTGTTGAACAGGACCGTTCAACGGGAGGGAGAATGTTCAGCGAACCTGAAAGAAAAGGGATACAATCAGGAAGGATTTACAAACAATTGTACATAAAAAGTTACCTCCACTTGCAACCTAACAAATGGATAGATTCCAGCGAAGATCGGCAATGAAATAAATGAAAAGAATTAGAAAACGAAATAAATAAGATTTTTTATTTATTCATCCTCGAAAAGGGTCAAGTTCATGACTGTATGTATGTATACCTTTCTACGACAACAATTTCTTGCAAGCTAGAAATTATTAAAAAATCATATGTAACTTTATGTCTTATGTATAAAATGCATCATAAAACATTAAGTAAAAAATACCACGAAAGCACTTAACTGACATTTGCCACAAATTCGCAAAACTGGCAAATTAATCACTAAATTAATGAAATAAACGCATAAATATGCTTACCTGATGTTAAGAAGGAGATCCAAAGCGATGAAAACACTTAAAACCATTTGTTTATCCAAAACGTATTCATAGTTATTCAATAAAAAATCTTGCAAAGGCTCTGCATACATGTAATACATAAATTCTCACGAATCACAGAAGAATTTGCTGATAACAAAATGAGAAAGCTTCAGGCCAGACGTATACTGACACTTTTGTTTTTCTCAACCGCGGTGTCTTGTGAGAATACGCAAGATGACACTTTTGTTTTTCTTGGCACTGACTCGTGAGAATTTATGTAAATGGTAAAATTTGCTTATTTACTGTCTTTTCTCACATATTATTCTAATTTATTGTATATAAAGTTAATAGATCTCAGTTTTTCACAAACTTTCGGCGGTGTGTTGTAATAGTACCAATTTTTTCGCGTTAAATATTTTCTCTTTCAGCAAACTCCTGGTGTGGTGGTTCAAGTACCGCGCACAGCTCATCATTCAAGTCAAGGTACAACAACCTTTGGCTCTTCTACAAACATAAAGTAAAAGCACTTTATACATTTGGTGACCCCGACGCGATCATTGGTTCACGTCACACATCTCGTTCACATATCAAACGCATACCTCCAGCGCTGTATCAATATGAGCTTAGACCAGCTTTCTCAACGCCAGAAGGATACAGGTGATGAAATCCAGCGACTGGCGACCAATTATTTGAGGGATGGAGATGACCGCAAGAACATAGCGTACCTTCAACAGAGGCTACAAATGATTGAGGAAACAGACACTCAAATTCGAACTCTATACGGACAACGACTGGAACATAGCTACTTCACAAAGAGCTACTATGACGGTATACAGACGGACTATGAGAAATTTAGAGGACAGATCATGTCTAGATTGCCGTTACGCAAAGAGACTCTTGGCATCGAAGACAAATTACTCGATGCACCCAGTATCAATGAACAAGGTACGGCTTAGACGGAGCTTAAGGGAAAAGAAAAAATAACAGATGTAAATCTGTTGATGGAGCCCATACAAAAAGAACTAGCTGCCAAGGTAGTGGGATCTAAAAAACTAATAACTCCTGGTTCAATTGTGAGAACAAGCCAACTTCGTGTTCTTGTCAGTAGGCAGTAGTCACTTATGCATGCCATTCAACGTACTCTTGGCAACACAGAAGGGCCAAGTGAATCTCAAACACACCAGATGAAAATAGAAACAGTTGAGCGGCACTTTTCAGTGTTGCAAGAGCTTCACCATAAAATTTGCAGTTTAGCAGATGATCCTGACACGTTCAATTATGACATTGAAAGCTACTTTAATCTGGAAGGACAGATTCGGAATACACTTGCTCATCTATACAAACAGTTGAGCCAGACAGTGCGAACTACCAATAGCAGCAGGGCAATTAACGAAGAGGCTACCACAGCCAATGCCATCAGAGCGAAACTACCCAAGATCTCCTTGCAAACGTTCAACGGGGATTATTTGAAGTGGCGGCAATTCCGTGATCTCTTCGTAGAGTTGGTCCATAATCAACCCATTGCAGAATGTCAAAAGTTGTGGTATCTCAAGACAAGTCTCTCGGGAGAAGCAGAAAGGCTCATGCGGCATCTCACTACATCAGAAACAAACTATGCAACAGCATGGAAGCTAATCAACGACAGGTATGAAAACACCCGACTTCTCGTCACCACCTTAATAAACAAATTGCTCTCCAAACAAAGTATATCCGTCGAAATCCCAATAGCAATCAAGTCTATGCACGACTCAACAGAGGAATGCTTGCTGGCTTGCAAAATTTAGGAGTACCCACAGATCAATGAGACCGTATGGTCCTTCACATCTTGGTCAAGAAGCTAGACAAGAACACTCATGCATTTTGGGAATAGTCACTGGCACAACCTAGAAACCTGCAACCCCTGAACACTTTCTTAGACTTCCTGGAGACTCGTTTTCAATCATTGGAAGCGCCGGGGAGCAAGAGCAGAGGAACAGAGGAAAGGAGACTCCATACATTGAAGTCTTTAGCTTCGATAACCAACACAGGGATAACTTGTCCAGCTTGTAAGGGTGATCATAATCTTTTTGCTTGTAGAAGGTTTTTACAATTATCACCCGAAAAGAGAATCAGCCTCGTGAATGTCGCCAAACTCTGCTTCAATTGCTTAAGCGCGGGACACAATTTAACTGCCTGTCCCTCCGGCAATTGTACACGATGCTCTCGTAAACACAATACACTGTTGCATCCTCCAGAAAAAACTCACAGAACAGAACAGGTCAACGAAAATGCAGGTAAGGTGCTGGCATCAATCCGACAATCAGCATCCACCAATCGCTCTGCGAAAGAACCTGTGACAATTTCACCAGAAGTAGACACGTCAAAATCACTAACAAACAAAACGGCAGCAACAACAAGGGGATATATACTCTTAAGCACAGTCTTGGTCAAGGTGAGTGGTGGAAACGGACTAGCTATTGAGTGCAGAGCGGTCTTAGAATCAGGATCGCAAGTAAATCCATCACTGAAAAAATGGCCAAAAAATTGAGACTAAAGTGCTGATTACATAGCGCCCGTTCCATTCCGTCACGTAAAACTGTCAAATATGAACTTACCCAATGTTAACATTGCATGCGAATTTAAATTTCAACGGAAGACATAACCTTAAAAATTATATTTGTTTACAATTTCGGACTGCGGTGTTAAATTGAACTCAAATAAATTTAACTTGTGAGTGAGTGATTTTTTATACTTATAAATAAAATGGATGTGGAAGCTTTTGTGGAAGCAGTTAAGGAGCATAGAGAACTATATGATAAGTAGTGCAATGCAAAGATAATGTTATGGCCCAATATACGGAAGATTCTTCCAGCAGCCAAGGGCGCATTTTAGTGAAATAATTAGCAATTGCTAAACAGTAACCTCGCATGGTACTGTTCTGCAACTGTCGGTTATTTTGCTGATTAGCTCAAAAGCTGGCTGCGATGAGCGCTTAGTGGAGCAATCGACGATTACAATAATAATTAACCTAGCATGGTAATTATTATGTAAAGCGATTGTTTACTACTGAGCGACTCAGGTGCTGCAACGGGTAGAACAAACGGGAAGGCTGTTGTCGTTTGTTTACATCCGCGTTGTTAAGTAAAGTCTACTTCCGAATATTGGTGCATAAAAGACCAATGACTGGACTGGCGAGTGCCGTAAAGTGTACAGTCTTATCGTGATTAGAGTCGGTTCAGGTTACCTAAGCGCCAGGTAGCTTAGTTACATTGTCATTAAGTTAGGTCAGTTCTCGGATTAATAAAGTATTGTTTTAAATGCAATTCGTGTGTTTTCTTTGGTTTAAAGATTTATTTGTTTTATTGTTTGATTGATTCGTGAGTTTTATTATTGGGACACGACAATAATATTTGGAAGGATCTTGGTGAAAGCTTCGGAATTGATGGTAAGCAACTACATATTTATTTTAAATAAAATTAATATAACATATGTGGAGCCTTACAGCAAAAAAGAAATGGAGCGAAATTAGATACAGATATGTTCGGGAGAGGAATAAGGACGCATTACCTTCAGCAAAACCAACGCATTATTGGTATTTATACCCATTGTTAGGATTTCTGGATGACTATATTAAGCCCAGAGGGTATGTAGAATTTTCAAAGCTTTGCATTAATTCTAGAAAGCATGCAGAGACTTAAAAGCTAACTGCGTCATCTGCTATCTTTTACAGAATGCGAGAAAACACGGAAGCGGAGGTAAATATTCTTGAAACCAGCTGTTCCGCAGAGGAAAGCAGTAGGTTTGGGCCATCTGATGCTCCTTCCACATCTTCAATTCGTCGTAAAAGGACAGCAAATGACAGCGATGAAGAGGTCAATAAATTATTTCTCGATACGTTGACCAAATTTTCTGATAAATTAAAAAGTGCATCGGCAGATGACGAAGATGGATATTTTTTAAAATCCATCAAGTGTAAAATGATGCAGGCTGATGATGCTGTTAGAAGCGCAAAAGCAATACTGACTGACTGTGAAAAGGTAGTACCTATGTGATGTAAATCATAAGCAATATATTTATGTGGTGTTTAGTTGAGTATGTATTGGGAACTCATATGTAAAACTAATCCCAATAAAATAACATAATAAAAATTTGTCTTATCTTCTATTAAATTGAAATAGTACTGCTCTTTCATTGTACAGGTAATCTTTCAATTCATCCCTCAAATTAAAAGCGGTCCGAGTAGCATTATTTGAGCCAAGTCGTACTGAACTCAGATTGCTCAGTTCCTGCCTCCATTCTTCATCGTGCAAAATTACTCGGTATGTACTTCCGTTGACTATCAGTTTAATTTATGAAGTTGTGAGGTGCGATTTTTGCCAATATAACTTTTTCTGCGTTTTCCGGTAATAAATGAAGAGAATTTTTTAGAACTCTCCAACGAGAAACCAATATTCCAAAACAGTTTTCAATTATCCTTCTTGCTCTGGACAAACTGTAATTAAAAATTTCATTATCTGCAGATGAATTTCTCCCCGGGTAAGGCCGCATCAAATCTTTTCGCAAGTGAAAAGCAGCATCACCAACAAAGTAGTAAGGAAAAATTCTGTGATTATTTGGCAGCTGAGAGTATTTTGGGATCGGCAGGTTTCCATTAATCAAATCTCGGCCGTATGTGGACTCCTTAAGGATGCCTGTTTAAAAAACTTAATGTTGCAATTAATACAAACAATCTATATTTGAAAATGCATACCTCCATCACTTTGACTTCCGTATGCTCCCACAGAAACATCTGTAAATGTGTATTGTGCATCACATACTGCTAGTAAAACTATGTTGTTCTTATAATTGAAAAAATTCGACCCACTATTTGGAGGAGCTTGAATCTCTATATGTTTTCCGTCGATTGCTCCTATGCAATTTGGCAAGGCCCATTTATTTTCAAATCCTTTTGCAATCTGTTTATAATTAGTATCTGTCGGTCTTGATACGTCTACAGGCGAAAGAACACGCCAGATAATATCACATGTATCTAATATGATATTTCTGACGGTGCTTTTGCCCATTTTAAAGCTCCATGATAAAAATGTAGGGCTCACTCCTTGGGATAAAAATCTGTAACAGCATGCGGTATGAAGCTATATTGTTCTTGCTTAAATCACAGAAATATGTACTTACGATAACGTAATCGCCAGTCTGCATTCGAAGTATATTGCGGGCCGAATTGAAACTTTTGTTAAGTCCTGCTGTATAAGACTGATCAAAAAATCATACACAGGTGTCGTCATGTTTGTGTGGAGGAAAAACTCTTCTGGGTCTATTTCTTTCATCCTTTGGTATGTTGCTGCGAAATACCCAGAAATGTCCCTGTCCATATTCAGTGGTCTTACCCACCACCTTCTCCTCCTGCCACTCCGAAACTTTTTGTATTCCATGTACAGTATATACAGATTTATAAAATCGTCAAATAACTCCAATATATCTTCCATTTAACAGATCCTTTTCACAAACTTCTACAAAAACAAAATCAAACCAACTGTCAACTTCATCGTTGAGCCGAAACGGGCCGAAACGGAATGTAACGGTACGGGCGCTATGTAATCAGCACTTAATGGAAATTCTCGAATCAATGTGCTTAGAAGGAATCGGGAATCGGGAAAACAACAAGCCCAACGCAGAGTGAGTCTAGCATTGCAATCAAAAATTAATGGATTTAACACAAGATTGGAGGCATACGTCTTGCCACGCATAGTATCTCCTCAGCCGACACAGATGATCGACATGTCGAAATGGCCCATTCCGAACAATATTCAACTCGCCGATCCTGACTTCAATACACTAAAGTCAATAGATCTCTTGATCGGCGCGGAGCTATACTACACGTTACTATACATCGGACAAATTAAATTAAGCGAGACACTACCAAGACTTCAGCATACCGCCTGCGGGCGGACAGCAGGTGGCAAGATTGCAAACGAAACTCAAACTCAGGCAACATGTGCAATCCTCGAAGAGCAAGAAATGGACCAACAATATTCTGGAGATTGGAGGAAACAACAACTAACACCAACAACTTCACAGGTGCAGAAACAGGCTGCGAAAGCCATTTTAAGCAAACTATAAGAAGAAACTCCAACGGTCGCTTCATTGTACGATTGCCATTTCAGAAGGATCCCAAGCAATTAGGAGAACCAAAGGATGTCGCCTTCCAACGCTTTATGGCCCTGGAGCGACGACTCGCAAAAGGTACAGAGCTGAAGGATCAGTATTCTCAATTTATGAATGAATACACAAACCTCGGTCATATGAAGGAAGTTAAACTGGATAAGGTCGAACGTCCGTACTGCTTCCTACCTCACCATTGTGCGATCAAACCTGACACCACCACCACTATATTCAGGGCTGTCTTTGACGCATCTGCGAAGACGTCATCCAACCTCTCTCTCAATAATATTCTATACACGGGGCCCACTATTCAAGATGATGTATTTTTAATTCTCTTGAAATTCCGGATAACAAGATTCGTCTTCATCGCCGATATAGAAAAAATGTATCGGCAGATACAAGTTGAGGAGGTAGACCAGAAAGTTCAACTAATATGGTGGAGAAAAAATGAAAATGAAAGGCTTAAATGCTTCAAACTGTCAACGGTTACCTACGGCACAACATGTGCTCCTTATCTGGCAACAAAATGCATTCAAAGATTGTCAGAAGAAGCAGCTGTAGAATACCATCTTGGCGCCAATGCATTAGCTCACGACTTTTATGTTGGTGACGTGCTTACCAGTTCAGACAGTCTGACAAACACCATAACCATGCAAGACCAATTGAAGTTCATCCTTAACTCAGCAGGATTCAAACTGAGGAAGTGGTGCTCAAATCACCCAAGACTACTGGAGAATATACCGGAAGAAGATCGCGAATTCCAGTTAGATTTCACCAATAAATCTGAGGAAGACATCAAGACAATTGGTTTGATGTGGCTATCTAAAACCGATGAGTTTCAAATCAGACCATCATGGAATAATAAGGACAAGGTCACAAAGCGCATAGGAATCACCGAAATCGCACACCTTTTTGACCCTCTAGGCATAATGGGTCCAGTTGTAGTAAAAGCAAAAATATTTCTACAGAAGCTATGGACGCTCAAGCTAGACTGGGACGCAGCTCTACCACAGGAAGTACACTCATCATGTATTAAATACCGAGAAGCGTTGAAAACGTTAAGCAGCTTAAAAATTCCAAGACACGTGCTAGCTCACAGAGTTCTAAAGGCTGTGCAAATTCATATTTTTGCGGACGCATCGGAAAAGGCGTATGGCACCGCAGCATACCGACGGGCTGTTGATAAGGATGATGTTGTAATGCGATTGTATGCGATTACTATGTGCAAAGGCAAAGGTGGCTCCAATAATGCAAACTACATTGCCAAGACTAGAACTCTGTGCAGCCAAAATGGCAGTCGAGCTTTCAGAACGGATTAAAAGAGACTTGACTTTATAAAATGAGACCATATACTTATGGACGCATTCCGAAGTTGTCCTCAATTGCATAAACTCGTCCTCCTTGTCATTTCACACTTTCGTTGCGAACCGAATGTCCACGATACAGTAACTGTCTGTGAACCAGCAATGGCGACATGTAGGGTTTACGGATAATCCAGCTGATGTCTTATCAAGAGGAATCGCACCAGAAAGGCTAAGCTCTTGTAATCTTTGGTTTTACGGACCCATTTTCCGCACGGAAGTGAGGCAGCATGGCCAGTCCCATACATCAAGGGACTGCCGATATTCAGTACTGAGAATCGATACACAATCGCAGCGGCCACCGCAGCAGATGATGGTATACACTTTGTATACTCAGTGGATCATCGAAATTCATTCGCTCGACTCAAAAGAATTGTGGCATACGTTCTCCGCTTCATTTCAAGGACCAGACGCCAGTCCTGTGAAACTATGAGTGAACCTCGTCTCAGCCTGGCAAGGACCACTGCACTGTCTAGCCTTACCCCCTTCTTGGATGAGAGAGGAATCATCAGGTTAGGTGGACTATTAGAGGCATTTAGCTTATCATTCGATGCTAAACACCCGCAGCTTTTACCCTATTCTCATCAGTTCACTAAGGTGTTGATAAACGACACGCACATAGTGAGATTCCACGTTGAGCCGCTGGCATTGCTAGCCATACTTAGGCAGAAATATTGGCCAATCAAAGGGAAAACTCTCGTCCGATCGGTAGTACAACGATGTGTACAATGCGCCAAGGCAAAGCCAAGTTTTTATATCAGCTAATGGGAGATTTGCCCGCAGATAGGGTGTAGCCAGCGAGACAATTCGTGAATGTGGGAATCAATTTCTGTGGCCCTACATACACTCACTTCAAAATCAGAGGGAAAAGATCACAAAAGTCGTATATAGCAGTTTTCTGTTGCTTTTCTACCAAAGCCACGCATCTGGAAGTAGTGAGTGATTTATCTTCAGAGGGCTTTTTGTAGCTCTCAAGTGCTTCATAGGACGCCGAGGTACGCCCCCGAACATTTACTGTGACAATGCCACCAACTTCGTAGGAGCGAAAAACCAACTAGAAGAAATAAAGGACATAATGACAGGTTACAATACGAGAGATATCATAGCAGTAAATTGCAGTTCGAAAGGAATTGAATTTCACCTCATACCTCCGGGCACACCGCACATTGGGGGACTCTGGGGGCGGCAGTTAACTCGGCAAAGTTCATGATGGCAAGAACAATTGCTTCAGCCGCACTGACTTACGAAGAACTTGAGACGGCTGTAGTTGAAATAGAAGAGATACTTAACTCCAGGCCAATAACCCCAATGTCCTCAGACCCCAATGAATTAATGGCGTTGACATCTGGGCATTTTCTCATTGGGGAGCCTTTGACAAGTTCCATCGATCCTAGCTCTCAACCCCAGCATACAAGCCTCATCACTCCCTGGAAACTCGTCTTTCAAATCAAAAATGAATTTTGGCGCCACTGGTCCAAGGATTATTTAAGTCAACTTCAACACCGATATAAATGGAAACAGCGGTGTCAGAACATCGAACCAGGCCACATGGTCATAATTAAAGAAGACAATACGCCCGCCTTGAAGTGGCCACTGGGACGTATAATTAATGTCATCAGGGGCAATTATGGTCTAGTGCGAGTGGCAGATGTTCGAACGTCAAGTGGTATTCTCCGACGAGCAATACATAAGCTAGCACTTCTTCCTGTCGAAGAAGAGAAATCTTCAACGAAGAATGTCGACGGCGTAGCGCATTCACTAAAACCTATCAAGGGTAATAGCAACGATGGACAAAAGATCTCGAAAACGCAGAACAATGTCAGTGATAAGGCTTTCAACGACACAGGATGATACGCTAACGTTATACAGTCTAATGAACATTGAAGGAAAGATTGCAACAAGGCATATAATCTTCAAAATAATGCTACCGCTATTAGCACTGGAAGATTTTGAGCGAAGACAAACCTCTTTGCCGACAAAATCATCCAATATATCGGAAGGGATCAACTATAAACGCCTATCAAATTGATTTGATTAACCAGCTTCCACAATCATACTCATGCTGAGAAATAAAAATAGGAGATGGTCCACATTGGATACAACTTTACCATCCTAATGAATGGATTTATGTCCTCAAGCAGGAAACGACAGTGAATGTTGTGTGCGGAGCAACGTGGCAACGCGGCAGGTATCCTAAAAATTCAAGGTGACTGTGTCATCAAGCAGGAACTAGTAACTATTCAAGGGCACAACATCTACCCAACAATTTCAAGGATGTCTTATTCACCTTCAGGCAAATTGACTAAACTTATAATGCCAACCCAGACACCCTTCTCTTCTAATGAGACCTTCCGTTATCATCCGAGCTGGGAAGACCTAGACGACCTCAAGGGCAGCTCCAGCAAGTCTATAAGGAACAGCCAACAAGAAGTCATGTTCACAGAAATGATGTCGATCAATTTGCAGTATCATATATTGGACTACTACTAGCCGCAGCCGTCATTTTCTACATTGGTTGCAGAATCCGTGCAACGTTTTGTCAGCCCTTTTTCGAGAAGAAACCGAAGCCTGTAAAAATGTCTTATGTCAGCACAGCCAACAACGAAGACCCGGACTTTAGTATCAGTTTTGAGGCTTAATTGAACTAGGCATTCAATGCGGGGGAGAATGTCATATTCATAGTTATTCAATAAAAATTCTTGCAAAGAATCTGCATACATGTAATACATAAATTCTCACAGAGGAATTTGCTGATAACAAAATCAGAAAGCTTGAGGCCAGACGTAAACTGACACTTTTGTTTTTCTCAACCGCGGTGGCTTGTGAGAATACGCAAGATGACACTTTTGTTTTTCTCTGCACTGACTCGTGAGAATTTATGTAAATGGTAAAATTTGCTTATTTACTGTCTTTTCTTACACATTATTCTAATTTATTTTATAAAAACTAGAATTTGGAAGCTAATAGATCTCAGTTTTTCACAAACTTTCGGCGGTGTGTTTTAATAATACCAATTTTTTCGCGTTAATCAGTTTCCCTTTCAGCAAACTCCTGGTGTGATGGTTCAAGTACCGCGCACACCTCATCATTCAAGTCAAGGTACAAGAACCTTTGGCTTTTCTACAAACATAAAGTAAAAGCACTTTATACACTATTCTTACGCACTAAAAAACACATTAAAAATACAACATGACACTCGCGCGCGATATTGTCAAAACACGTCAAACTTTATTATTTCGAGACGTTTGACATATCGAAATCACGTAAAATCGAACCGTGATTTCGATGGTCGCGTTCGTTTCGCGATATTTTATACGGAAACGCCATATTTGCGATTTTTGTAAATATATTTCTCACAATGGGTGCGAAAGAGACTCACAGTGGGAAAAGACGGCAAATACTACGAAATGACATAAAATTCTACTACATTGAAATGAAACGTAGCGAATCGAGATTTTTATAGCAAATGTTCCAAAATTTACAAATATTTATTAAAAACATCGAATTTACAATCAATTTTCAAGACAAAATTGTCAAAATGTAGATCATTGATTTTGCTATTTTTTGGAAGTAGGAAAATTTCATTCTTTTGTCATTTTCAGTGAAATTCTTGTATATTTCACTTTATAAATGTCGAAAATGGAACAAATTTCTGAATAAAAAGGGGTCATTTCGTCAATCGTCCTTCTTTTCCGTCGAATTGTCAAAAGAGATACAGCTGCCGAAAAGTCACAGTGTTTCAAATGTGCTGCAAATTCTCAAGTATATCAGTGATTAATTCAAAAATAGTTCATCTTAAATTTTTTAAGTAAAGTTCATTTTTCAGCATTAATAATTCACATTCATGTTTTTTTTGTGCATAATAATTTTCTGTTTAGTTTCCTTTTCAATTCGCTTCAATTTTATTTCATTCTTCTTTTCCTTTGGTTGAATTAGTTCAATTTTTTTCTCAGTTTACATTCTATAAATTTTTTTTTTGTAACTTTTCAACGCGCATATTTCGCATTTTTCACATCAAATTACAAGGTATTTACCCTTATCTATATAAATCATTGGAAACGGTGATTGTCCGTAAAGTGTGAACGCAAGCTCTTTGGGATGTTGGTTTCACTAAATACGAATCACAGAACAATTTAGATTTACCTAGGAATAACAGATTTAATACAAAAAATAGTCAATTTATTAACCTATACACAGTGTCAAAATCTGCCGTTCATAAGGTCAGCATTACATGTAACAAAGAGCTTGTCAGGCGTCAGATCTACCTACATCCACTTGTACCTGAATGTGTATGTGATACATACCGCATCCGACACCTCTTTGCTACAAAATCATCGCGGGATTAGCGTGGGTGGCTGCACAGCAAATATGCCGCTAGCGATCAGCCAACTTGGGGCGGTTCTTGCCACCCACATCCCTTGATGCTTGTTAAGCTGTGCATAAAGAGGAAAAATGTTTGACTGGACAGACGGATTTTAATTACTAATTTGTAAAAAAAAATAAAGCAAAATTATTTCCGTCCTTGTGCTTTGTATCTGTTTGGTGAAAATTTGTGTTCCGATTTTTCTTTAAGGTCAGGTGCTGTCATACTGGGACTAAAAGTAAATTAAATTGCCACATTACTTCCCCCAAAAAGCTTGAAGTTCCGACCAAGCGAACCACCTGTAATTAGATAGAAGGATAGGTGTTGGATTAGTTGCGTCTGATCAGTGTGCCGCCTAACGATTGTAGGGAGTGCCGCACTTCTGGGTGTGCCCGTTGGCTTCGTTAAATGTCCGTAGACTTGCGTTTACTCACTGTTTAGCAATGTCTTTTTTTGTAACACTTTTCATTCCAAAATTATATGAGTTTCGATTGTTAAACTCACCCGCGCGACGACAATGTCTGTACACTTATTTCAAACTATCTTTATGGTTTTTGTATGATTTCTACGAGTTTTGACTGTACGCGCGCGATATCTTCAAATGTCTGTATATTATTTTTTTTCGTAATAAGGTGCTAAACGATCAACGTGCACTGTATTTTCTTTTGTCCCGCGACACTCTTTGATTTTGCGAACAACCTCGGTAGTCCCAGTTACTTTGCAGTTTTGGGCATCGATCCACAGCACGGCGGGGTTTGTATAACCATACGAGTTGACCGCACGGATATTCACGTTTGCGTGAGCTGAGGTCGTAGTATCTTTTCATCCTCTCGCTCGAGGCACTTAACGCGACGCGGTCATGCTCGTGAATTTCATTAAGCTTGTCGACCAGTCGTTCTAAATATTCGTTTAATGGTAGGGTGTTTGTTGGAGGGCTTCCCATGATCATTTCGACTGGCAATGGCAATTCTCTGCCAAATAAAAGGCGAGCTGGAGTCTGCTTCGTGCTATCTTGGATACTGGCTCAATAAGATAGCATCAGGAAAGGAACATACTCATCCCAATTACGTTGATGTTCATCTAGGAATTCGGCCAGGTAGTCGATAATAGTGTGATTGAGGCGTTCAACAAGGCCGTCGGACTGTGGGTGTAGAGCCGTAGTGCGCGTTTTTTCGATTCGAAATCGTTTGAGTATTTCACGAAATACTGCACTTTCAAAGTTTCGACCGTGGTCGGAGTGCAGTTGTCAGTTCTCGGAAGTGGTGCCAGAATGTCTATTGCTACCCTTTCGAATGGAGCCTCTATATTGCAGATTTGTAACGGCGCTTTCGTTCTTGGTGGAACTCCTTTCATTCGTTTACGCTGAGGGCATCCTTCAACCCAGTCCTTTACGTCCGTACTGCATCCTATCCAGTAAAAGCGTCGTTTCAACTTCCCCAGAGTCTTATCAACTCCGAAATGTCCACCAGTAAGAGAGTCGTGTACTTGATTCAGTACTAGTTTTCGCAACGACCTGGGCACTAGTATCTGTTTAATTATCTCTTCCCCGTAGGTGAAATTTCTAAAGGCGATATTATACTCAAATCCCAGCATCGACCACATGGAGCAATTGGCTTTAACTTCTGGGCTTAAGTCTTTGATTAGGTCTTTCTCAGGACGTTCCCCAGTCCGTAACCAAGTTCTGAAATGTCTCAATGTAGAGTCGCTTTCTTGTTTCTCTGCCAGATCTTCTTGTGCTGTGACCGTACGTGTGATGATTAGGTCTATTTCCTCCAGTCTTTGGCAATAAATGCAAGCCACACACGGCCGGCGAGAGAGAGCATCGGCATATTGATGTTTATGTCCAGGTCGGTGAACCATGTCATAGTTGTTTGCTTGCATGCGCCCTATCCAGCGGGCTACTTGTCCTTCTGGCGATCTAAAGTTTATCAACCAACGCCGGGACGCGTGGTCGGTTCGGATAGTAAATTTTCTGCCCAATAAATTTGGTTGGAAATGAGCGCCAGCCTTTACAATTGCAACCAGCTCCTTTCTGGTTACACAATAGTTTCTCTCTGCACGGCATGTCTTGCTATAATATTCGACTACATACTCCAGTCCATCTTTTATTTTGCGATAGCACGGCACCTCAGGCGTGTTGACTTGCATACGTATCGAGAATAAATGGATACTACTCATCAGGTGGGGAAAGTATCGGGGAACTTATCAATTTGTTCTTTAGGGTTTTGAATGCCTCTTCACAAGCGGTAGACTAAGTAAACTTCCGTCCGTTCTCAGTTAGCTCCGTAAGTGGCTTGGCTATAACTGAAAAATTCTCTACAAATCGGCGGTAGTACGGGCAGAGACCTAAGAACGATTGTATATCTATCTTCTTCTTAGGGACAGCCCAGTTACGGACTGCAGACGTCTTTTCCGGATCTGTGGATACTCCTTCTGCACTAAGAATGTGCCCCAGAAACTTTACTTCTGGCTGGCATAGTTGACACTTTTTCGGAGATATTTTTAAATTAGCCACTCTCAATCGTGCCAATACTAAGCGCAGATTTGCGACCATATCATGAAACGATGATCCGTGTATTAGTACGTCATCCAGGTAAACAAGGCAGGCTTGAGGAGGAATTCCCTGGAGCACTAATTCCATCAACCTCTGGAAAGTAGCAGGGGCGTTAGTAAGGCCAAACGGCATTACGGAAAACTCCCACAAACCGCTGCTCGTAGTGAATGCGGTCTTTTCTTGATCATCTTCTTCAGCTGCTACTTGCCAGTAACCTGACTGCAAATCAAGCGTCGAGAAGCATTTGGATCCGGATAAATCGGCGAGAGTCAAGTCAATACGAGGTAAGAGGTAGAAGTCCTTTCTGGTTACTTCAGTGAGTCGCCGGTGGTCTACGCAGAATCGTGTTGAGCCATCTTTTTTTTACGAGGACTACCGGAGACGCCCAGGAACTGCTGGACGACTTGACGATTCCCTGTTCCCTCATATGTGTATTAATTGCTCCGCTTCAGCTCGCTTGAATAGTGGGAGGCGTCATGGGGGCTGTCGAATAGGTTTATTATCGCCAGTTTCTATCCGATGGTGAAGAATTGTAGTACGGCCCAGACCATTTTTGGACTTGGCAAAGACATCTTGATGCTTTTGTAATAGTTTCCGAAAAGTAGTTTTTTGCTCGTTATCGAGGTGTAGTGCTGCGTTGTCGATAAGTTTAGTCAATTCTGGTGATAATGCATTACCTGCGCTAGTATCAATGATACTAGCATCAGTGTCAGCTTCGGCTACGAAGACATCAGGTTTCAACTCAATTGCTTCATCTGATAGATTTGCGACTCGGCCAATAACTTTTCCTTCCTGTGATTCGCAGATAGCGGGAGTAAGCCAAATATAGGGAAGGTAATCTTTAGGGGATTACATGACAAAAATCTGATCAGCTAGTATTGATCTAAACAAATGTATAAAGCAGGTCGACTTGCTGCGTGCGGTTCTCATGGGGATTGATTCCTGTCCTGCTAATATCGGAACAACTTCTTTGCCCAAGCTGAGGTGATTTTCCCGCAGGTTGATGGAGCATCGATGTCTAGCGAGGAAATCCATACCAATGATACAGTCGTCGAATATCTTTGCTACGTAAATTATGTGTTGGGTCATGAACCTGCTGATAGAGATCGACAAGTCTACAAGTCCGTCTATTGGGTTAGTCTCCCCAGTGATGTCTTTAAGAACGGTTGAATGAGGGGTTGGCACGGAAGATGGTTTGTGACCCGAGTGTGAATAATTGAGTGTGTGGCCCCCGTGTCCACTATCAGCTTACAACGAATCCCTTCTACTTCCCATTTAATTCGGATGCTACTGCACATCATCCGTTGGCTTACTCCGATTAGCGGCGGGCTAGGTAGAATTAAAATTGAAGTAGGTGAAATGTTGTGATGTTTTCATCCTGTGGCGATGCAAACTTTTCTTGCAACGTCTTGATGTCTCGTTCACTTGGCATATTACTACTAGTTGCGGTAGGTGTTTCGTAAGTGTTCGGAATGTTGTGGTTAACCTTATTCACCTTCGGTGTAGTGTGTGTGTTAGGTGTGGTGTGCATGTTAGGTGTGATGTGTGTGTTTGATATGTATGTGTGCTTATTCGGATGTGGGTGTGGAGGGCTATTATGGGGGACACTGACCCCTGTCCCGCGGGATCAGCGGATTCGTGTTTAAATGTTGCACTTGATACATTTGAGCCACTTACATAAAGTTCTGCGGCGTGGGTCTACCTGCCGGTTGTAGCTCAAATAATGGTGACGTAGATTCAGTATTTGCTCGATCGTTTGAGCTTAACCGGGGTCCGTTAAGTTCGCTGCTTAAGTTGATTTCCGAATTATTCCTCTCGTGATCTGGAGGAATAGGTGTGATGTTGATGGCTTTGTTAGACGAATTCGCCTGAATTAGATGGAATTCCACCTCGATTCCGCGTACTACGGTATCATCATCAGAGCCGATATGCGGACCACTAAAATGAGCTAGGTGAAAGAACACATCTTCGTTGTTGTCAGCTCTGGTTATCAACCCGTAGCGACGCCCTGGACTAAACCATCTAGCGACACCTCGTAGGCGTTGTGCGATATGGCGTGGAGGGGCAAAGGTTGATTTATTTAGGACTCTCTGTTGACGTTGAGCTAACTCTGGTCCCCTCAAGCTACCTATTTGGCATTTCCCGACTGTGCACCTGTAGAAGGCGGACTTAATGGATCACTTCTCTCAGCCACATTGGCTCGTTTGTTTGGGTGAATGTTATTGGTATTGGCGGTCGCCACAGCTGCTGGTTAGCCTCAAGCCTGACGGCCATTTCAACAGCTTCTGGAAGTGTGGGCGGATTGAAGTTGCGAACCATTTGCTGGATTCCCACGTCCCATATTCCATCTAGAAAATGTTCTAAAGCAATTTTGTCCTTTGCGCTTTCGGGGCATTCTGTAAACTTTAAGTGCGTTTGACTCTGCAAATCTGTAGCGAAATCTGCAAAATTTTCCCAACTCTTTTGAATCCTCATGTGCAAGTGTTAAGGTTTTATAACTTGTGAGCGCTCAACACCAAATCTATGTACTTGAGGGTGCGCTAGCAGCCCTAGTAAAATTTCTTCGCCTTTCTAAACTCATCTTTTGATAAAATGATAACGCGGTTCCTCGTAGGGAAGCAGCTAGGTAGATTGCTTTACTTTTCTCATCCCAATTGTTGGTTGCTGCCACAGCCTCAAAGTGCAACTCATAACTGTCCCACGATATCCTCCCATCGTACTCTGTAGGCGTTAAGGCAGGCTTCTCTATTATACTGTCGCAGGCAACTGCTTGTATCTGAGCGTGCGGTCGGACGAAATATTTAGGTGAGGTTCCTGACTCTGCTATATTATTATTCGCTTGCGCGGACGCCCTGACTTCCTCTTCAATATGTTGAATGTTTGAGGTAACCTTATCGGACTGCTTTGAAGAGGATGGTGTAGATTATGCGTTGGGTTCCTGAGGAGTAGCCCCGTCTCCAGTGGCCTTTATGCTCGAATGAGCATTTGTGTCGTCCATTACTTTCTGCGCGAACGCGGTTGGATTTACAATCGACATTGATATGTCAGCCATTCGCTTTTCAAGGTCTTTTTGCTCGGCGCGGTACATCAAGTTGTCTTCCTTTACGGTTTTTAAGTCTGTTTGGACTGCAACAATCGCCTCCGAGTGCGTCTTGGGCACTTTCGTAATTTCATCGAGCTTTTGAATAAGCACTTCCATTTGTTCGTCCGACATTTCTCGTGTTAAAAATAAGAAATAAATAAATAAAAACAAAACAAAATCGTTTGAACACAATATTTTTAAATTTGAACTCTTAATCGAAATTGGTCGAGTTTGTAATTTAATGTGAGTCTTTGGGTCTACTTTCCTATACACTGCTCCTGACGCTTATTTCTTTTCAGGTATGCGTTCTACTAAGAGTTCAGAAAATATCGTAAGTGATCAACGAAACTCATTCAATTTTTTGGCTAAGTTTGCTTACAAAGTATATGCTAATCCCGAGAATGTTCAAAATTCACTGCTATTGTCTCCCTACTTTCCTATACACTTCCCCTGACGCTTATTTCTTTTCAGGTATGCGTTCTACTAAGAGTTCAGAAACTATCTTAAATGATCAACGAAACTCATTCAATTTTTTGGCTAAGTTTTTTTGGCTAAGTTTGCTTACTAAGTATATGCTAATCCAGAGAATGTTCAAAATTCACTGCTATTGTCTCCCTAGGATTAATAAAAAAAACGAACAACAAAATATCTGAACTTAACATGGGTTTACACAAAACACATTTCACTTTGTCTCTTTATCCTACTTCCTTTGGTTGCGCAAATACTAGAAGAAACATTCACTTCCGTTGTTTGCCAAATTTTTAAATTTTCAGAAGTTATACAGGCGCACAGCTGAATTTCCACCAGTATGACTTTTAGGTATTCGGAGTAAAACAAATGCCTTTACTATTGCACGGGTTTGGTTTTAATGTTTTTGACGAAGATTAAATTAAAATTTCATGAATAGAAGTGTTTATTCTTTATCCAACCCAGTATTGGCTGTCACATACAATCAAGCAGGATAGACAAAATTTCAAAAAGTTAGAACTTTTCACAGAAACTTCAAAAATGTCCGTTGAGTCGCGCTGTCTCTTAAAATATTACGCATAGTTGATGTTAAAATAGTCCAACCAATATTTATTATAGTTCAGTGAAATATAATAGTTAAATCACAATTACGTAAAACTAAGTTCATTTTATTATGTTCAATTTTTTTATTCTTTAACTTAAAGCTAATTATGAGAGAATTCACAAATATCTTGTAACCAACCCTTTGTGTTTTCAATAAATGTAATAAATGTTCGATATTCAAAGGTTAAATAGTGTGTAACGTGATAGTGGTTAATGTCTCTGACTAGAAAACAACAATTTTACCCTTCAGTTAATTGTTTTCGCATAAAGAAAATATTTCATCATTCCATCATAATAATAATTCTCACTATTATTCAAAATGTGTTTTTTTTAAAAAAAAAAAAATTATTTAGTTATTCCATCGTTTTAAAGTTGTGGGTTGATAGCAATTACGTTATCACTGGTACCCCACACTTGACACCATTGTAACAATTTTTCTAAATGTGTGTAAATAGTCTGTAGCCAATTTATTTGTTTAAATTCTGGCCGAGCGGTATTCAGAATTTGGGTGAAGGTCAAGCGAGGATCATTGATCAATCGAACAATAGAACAGCTGCACTTTTGTTATTGATTTTTAACTTGCTTGCTCCAGCGGTGGTATTTCACCAAGTTTCGTGAATTTTTGTACGGAAACGCAAATCGCGAAATGTTCATTTCATATCGAATAAATACGTGGGTTTGAAGGTACGTGCGCGATGCTCGCGTGTGTATTCCGCGGTATTCCCCAGAGATGGTTAGCAGGTTATTTAGGAGTACGAAAGTACAGTATATGTGATAACGTGCCCTGGGTTGGCTTTTTAGAACAATTGGAGTGTCTACTCTGTGTAATTTTATGTTGCCGAGTGTTTACTGTGATTTGGTGTTGGTTCAAGGAGATCAGGTCCGACAAATCGTGTCTGCCTGTGTTGCTATCCTTTATGTTGCGTGTACGTATGCCACTATAGGTTATGTGAAACTTCGTAACTTATCTTGGCGAAACTTCATTGCAGCGCTTATTTTATAGTTATGTCCACGTTTGTTAGTAATAAAATAGTTTGGAATCGTTACCTTTGTGTAATGTGATGGGCGAATCTTGGAAAGAGGTGGGGGTGGCGCGCTGTTTCAGGGTCTCATCTCGTACACTGTTTGAGCCGAAGGTGTGTGTCACAAAAATTTACATTTGTACCTCCGGTTAATTGAGTAGACTCGTTCAGGTTCAAATTATGCTGTTTTTCGTGAAACTATGTTGCGTATTTCGTGTGGTCCCGTAATCAGAATTTTAAGGACCGTGTGGCGTTGATAAGCCGAGTATGTGTGACTAAGATTTCCCGTGCCGATGCTCCACTTTGTGTTACGCGAAATCTAAAAAACATTCAGTGCGACTTTGCCTGTAAACACCTCTGAAACTTCACGATCAAAATACTTCAATTAAACTCGATTTTGCTTTGAAAAAGAAAAGTTTTATTTTTTGTGTTCTTGCTCAGTGCGTCGTGTCTCAATCTCTTTTTAAGCGGGAATCTTCTTCATTTTTCTGTTTTTACAAAATGGTCTCGGGATTTTACAAGTTCATTGACAATTGTACTAAAATAATTGTTACTGTGCCATCTATTGCAAAAATTTACTTTTAATCAGAAAAATTTTAATTAAACTAATATTAGTAATTTCATTTCATTTCAATAAGAAAAATTTTAATTGAACTAATTGTACTAATTTCGGCTTTAGTTACAAGATTTTAATTACTAATTTGTAAAAAAATATAAAGCAAAATTATTTCCGTTCTTGTGCTTTGTCTCTGTTTGGTGGTGAAAATTTGTGTGCCGATTTTTCTTTAGGTCAGGTGCTGTCATGCTGGGACTAAAAGTAAGTTAAATTGCCACAATATATAGCGTCAAGGATGAAATGAAGCGTAGATATTTTCCGTTCATGAGGGCGTCGGCATGACGGCACGAAAAGAGGTGAGACACACTCGTTCCAACACACGCAAGAAAATAAAAAAAACATCACTAAGCTTCAGCCACTGCTGAAAAAAAAAAAAACAAACAAAAAATATTTTCCCTTCTATATCTCTCTCTCTCCTCCTCTCGATCACTCTCCAAGGCGTTCCCTCAGAATCAGGCTAGTCGCTAAGCCTTCAGTCACTCCCTGCTACGATGAGCTCTAACAGGAATCGTGTACGTGGGGGAGGGGAAGGTGCAATGTCAGAGATCGGAACTTGAAGTTGCCGTCTCACAATTCATGATCGTGACAAACACTCCCTTATTGAAGGACAAAAATCAACTTGACAAGGGACTGAGGTCAGCAGATCAAGGAAAGGTGGGAGGTCGGCGATTAAGTGGCTGTTGGCACTCAGGATAGAAGTCGTAGCGGTGCCATATATAATGATATAAAACCGAACGGGACAACCCAACTAAATTATGTAATAGTAAGTAATCAAAACTAACGGTCGATATGCCCAAATAAAAGGAAATCGGTAACTATGCTAAGGATAATCATAGTGCGATAACGCCAACTATGCTATACCGAGGAAAAAAAACCCCTGAAATAAACTAACTATAATTAGGATATATGGTAGCTAAAAGACTATAAAGATAAGCAGCCGACGACAGTAGCCAAGATGCTGGGCTAGTACCGAGAAAACTATGCGATGTATACTACCCATGGCAAATATACGATTACTAATATACTATTACGACAATCCGCGATAATACCTATATAACTTATTTTCAAAATCGGTAGCTAAGCACAATGAAAGTAATTATGGAACGATAAAGCTAACTAATGTATACCATACGACAAATTTATCTAACTATCCAAAACTAAATAAAACGATAACTAAACTACGCGAGAAATAACCAGTATAAGCTAACTGTTATCTAAATAACAGCTAGAATACAATACTGTGTCTGACTTAATATCGAGATCACTAAGACGGTAATTAAGATAAAATGTAGATGGCAATGATAAGCTAAAGATAATCAGAATACTAACCTAAATCGGATACGGTAACTATAGATGAGTAGAACGAGATAAAAAAACCGCACACATTGTCGAAAATTAGGATAATTACTATGAGATACGATACTTAAAAGAAACTAAAGATACTATATATATGCTACAAATTTACCTGAGCTATAGTTAAGGTAACTAACTATGCCGAATCCTAAAATATGATGCTCAAAAATACGACTGACCTACGATAAGAAAATCCAAAATAATGCTATAATGCAATACCACAAAAGACAAGACAGCTGTAGAGATTTGCAAGATATTTCGGCAACAATGTAGAGATATAGTAACCAATAATACGGACTTCTTCCTGGAACCAGCAGAAGTGAACGGAAATCGTATTCCAACAGTATGCATCGCATACAAAGTTCATCGACCACTAATACACTTAGCCTCCCATCACTAGAATTAGGGAAGTTTCATGAGGAGTGACACAAAAAAAAAGGAATCACCTTCACCTCTTGTGGGACTCCGCTCCAAGATCACCGTCCCGGCATTGCATCGATCAGTCCAAGTCGGATACCAATCTAGGGGATGCTCAACAGCCATCCTCCCGTCAGAGTGATCGAAGCAGCGAAGAGTTAGAAAAAAGGATCATTTGAACCGCCAGGCTGCATCAACCCAACAAGGACAAAGTCACAATAGATGAACGTCGTTCATCAACTTGTTGAGTTGAGACAGACGTGCGGTTCTTCAGGCAGGCCTGCATAAAGTGGTCAGCTTTTCAGTGGCCGCGAACCGAAGCTTGGCTTCAATGGTGGTACGCGTCGCGCACAAAGCTCGTCGGCCACCGAAGAGACAAGCACTTCAACCTGGAAAAAAGACTTGAGCTCGAAAACAATTTTGACTTAACCGAAGGCAATTAAGGCAATTTACCATCGCACATACAGCCAGGACCATGGTGGGGTGACCCAGCCGCAATATAAGGTCGAGCCTATCGAGGAGCTATCATGAAAGTAACGCACTTTACAGAAGCAAGACGAGCTCTGCGTAGACCCAGCAACTTGCAACCCGTCAGGCAACCGACGACCGGTCACGCACTGTTGCAAACAAAAGATAGCATGAGTTTCATCGACAAATCAGTTTGAAAAAAACCGAAATCGCTTGAGTCAGTTTAAAATACTGAGGCCTTCCATTACAGAAAAAACCAATAACGGTGACAAAATTTAAGAAATGATTCTTCAAATAATAATTGCACTATAGCCAAGAGATGCTTGACGAAAAGCCAGAAAAAAAATCAGACTTGGGCGCCATTTGTGACACAAATGGGCGACCAGAAAAAAACAGCAATTAGAACTTGAAAATGCACTAACACTTTAGTCAAGAGAGGCTTGACTAAGTGCGAAGAAAAGAAAGAAACCTGAAGTTTGGGCGCCATTTGTAACACAAAATGGGCGACCAGAAAAAAAATCAAAAGATGTAATTTGAACTTGTGCTTACTCTTTAGTCAAGACAGGCTTGACTAAAGGCCGAAAAAGTAACCAGTGGGTGGGCGCCATTTGTAACGAAGAGCTTGTCAGGCGACAGATCTACCTACATCCACTTGTACCTGAATGTAGATACATACCGCATCTGACACCTCTTTGCTACAAAATCATCGCGGGATTAGCGTGGGTGGCTGCACAGCAAATATGCCGCTAGCGAGCAGCCGGCTTGGGGTGGTTCTTGGCACCCACATTCCTTGATGCTTGTTAAGCTGTGCATAAAGAGGAAAGATGTTTGACCGGACGGGACGGACGGACAATTAAAAAAAAAAGGACTTGAGTGTGTGACTGCAGACGGACAGATGGACAGGAAAAAAAAGATCTATGCAGGCTTGCTTCTCCTTATGGAACCTGAAAGCCTAGAAAGGAGAAAATTTACTTTATTAAATGCTGGAAAGAAACGAAGAAACAGAAGACCTCAGCAACGCCGAACAAGCGCTAATTCACCCGGAGAGTTTTCAACGCTGGCGGATGAATGATTGAGAGAGAGGGTGAGAGAGCTGAGAGGGGGGTCTCCGATGCTGTTGAGACCCCGGCTTTGGGTAATATTGGGCCAAATCGCCCCCATCCACCCTGGCTAAGCCTCCAAAGCCGTACTAAATGCTCAGCCCCATACGTGTGTGTGTTAACGACGACCCATCATGCCTCCGCCCTCCACAATAGTTGATTAATTAGACATCTCTGCAATAGTACAAGTTGTGCCCAGAAAGAGAAGCGAGATCGTATCGAATAAATGCTCCTCCACAACGATTGAAGGAGGATTGTTCAAAACCCTAGATAACGAAAAAAGAGGGTGAAAGGAGGATACTGAGACACAACTACACTTTTCTTTTTTCTTGTCGTTAAAAAAATGTTTTTCTTTATTTCATTTTTTCTTTCCTTCTCTTTTGTGATTTTCGCTGTTCACATTCATTGGCACTTATATGTACTTACGCTAGCCTGATTCCTACTAACTGCACTTAACTTAACTCTATTCGTCATTAATTAAATGAAGTTATTAATAATAGTAAGATCTAAATATAGTCACCAAAAGATCAAACGACAATGACAAGGAGACTTAGTAGTGTGAGGTTATTACCACTGCTGGATTGCGAGGTCCCACGTTGTCTAGATATGCTGGTACTGAGGGTGCACCCTTCTGCTTCTAGCTGCTTCTATGACGTCAGCGTTTGGTGGGCTCATTGGCCTCTTTTATTTTGCACTTTTCGACATGTTATGATTATTAGGGCTTGTTATGATTATCATGACCTGTTATGATTATTATGGCTTGTTGGCTTGTTATGATTATTATTGTTACTAGCCCTTAACTATTTGCTTGCACTTTATGCTTGTTATGATTATTATGGCTTGTTATGATTATTATGGCTACTAGCACTTAACTATTTGCTTGCACTCTTAGAGCGGGATAAAAGGCGGAAATCCTGGTGCTTATCAGCCTATTGTAAAAAAAAAAAAAAAACGAAGAACAAGCAAAGAGCCCAATCACTTTCTAGAACTCCAATTTGTCCGTTCTTGACGATGGCAATAATCGACGGAAAAAAAACTTCTCTTTATAGGCACTTTGCTGAATGAGGCATACAGGTAATAACAAAAAGAGTTTATCGAACTAGAGTCACTAATTGAATATAACTTTCGTTTGCAGATATTCAATTCAATTCAATTCATTCAGTAATTGGCATTGTACAAATGAGAATATAAAATTCTTTTGGGATGCGCAAGTTAAAGGATACAATAGCTTAAAGAAAAACAAAGATTTTTATACTACATAGTAAATCAAAACTTATATTTAGACTTACAAAACTACAAGGCTAAGAAAGATCAAGGAAAATAATTAATTTAAGTAGAAAGAAAATTTAAAACTAAATTATAATAAAGAATTACTCTAAGAAGCGTAGTAAATTAAAGCATTGTGATTGAAGGTGGGCAACGTGCTTGACATAAGCGATCTTCAAAAGGAAGCTGGCAAAGAATTCCATAATTTGATAGCTTGGATCAACTAGCATTAGGCAAAATAAGAGTTATTGTCCGGGCGGACCGAGCAAACGTAAGTAAGTCGAACAAATATTTGGGCTGCGCAAGTTTAGTGATTTTAGCGACATAAGTAACCAATCGAAACTGCAAGTAAGCTTCAAGAGTGCAACCGAAAACTGCAGAAGCATGCGGTGAGACGTGATCAAATCTACGAAGGTTATATATGTAGCTAATCATAGAATTAAATGTAGTTAAAAGCATCTTCCAGCAAACAGAATCAAGCCTGCCATAGATTTCACACCCATAAGATATTAAGGGAACCAGTAGTGTGCGCACTAAATGCGTTAAATCTCATTTCAGTAGGTGTAAAGAAGCTTCTGGCCCAAAGCGAACGAAGGCCACCGTAAATTCTACGCATGATAAACTTAATGTGGTCGTTCCACTTCAAGGTCTTATTAAAAATTACGCCAAGATTTCGAACCGATTCAACATATGGAATTGTGCTATTATTAATAATGATCGGAGGAAAGTACGACGTGTCAATAGAAGTCCTGTAAATAACCAAAGCTTTCGATTTCGCTGGATTAATTAGAAGATTATTTAGGATGGTCCATTGGTGGATACTCTCGAGGTCTTCATTTAGGCAGCTAATGCCATCCTCAATTAAACCAATAGGCCTTGAGAGATACGCCTGCACATCATCTGCAAACAGGTGCATATGACAGTGCTTAGCACTGGTAAAAATATCATTTATGAACATAGAGAAGAATAATGGACCCAGGATTGATCCCTGAGGAATCCCAGATACAACAGAAAGTGGGGATGAATACCTATCAGCTGAAAACACCATTTGTGCACGATTAGAAAGGTAAGAATAGACAAATTTCCTAGCCTGCAACGAGAATGGAAAATTATCTACCAGTTTCTTGCAAAGCAGTAAGCTATCAACAGTATCGAAGGCCTTGGAAATATCGAGAAAAATTAACCCCACGAACTTATCCTCATCAAGAGCAATTCGAATATCATTAGTTACCTTCAGTAAAGCAGAGGTACAACTATGGTTGAGCCGAAAGCCAGACTGACAATCATGTAACAAGTTGTGGGCAGCAACATATTCAGATATGATGCCTTCATACCATAAAAACTGATTACACCGTACCGGTAATTATTAAATAAAAAAAAACTTATCGACCTAAAGTCACTACTGGAATATAATTCCCTTTCCATTCCAGAAAACGTTCACAAATCGAGGAAAAACCCCTGCAGCATATCACTGCGAAATCATGTAAATACGCACTAAACTAATTATACATATTTTTGTTCTCGAAATTTCCACTAATAAAAGTTTTCCTTCTTATTCCAGGAAATGTTCACAAAATCGAGGAAAAAACGTGTGGCATGGCACTGCGAAATCAGGTAAATATACACCAAAATTAAATATTGATTTTAATTCATGAAATTTTCACTAATAAAAGTTTTCTTTCTTATTCCAGGAAATGTTCACAAAATCGGGGAAACGCATGTGGAATAGCACTGCGAAATCAGGTAAATATACACAAAATTAATGATTGATTTTAATTCATAAAATATCCACTAATAAGAGTTTCCCTTTCCATTCCAGAAAATATTCACAAATCGAAGAAAAACCCATGCAGCATATTACTGCGAAATCATGAAAGTACGCACTAAACTATTTATACATTTTTATTCTCGAAATTTCCACTAATAAAAGTTTTCCTTCTTATTCCAGACAATGTTCACTAAATCGGGGAAAAACCCATGCAGCATATTACTGCGAAATCATGTAAGTACGCACTAAACTTGTGGCGTCATTAAATAATAATTTCATCGTAGCCATTCTATTTAGCTCTGCGCTTTAATTTTGAACTTTGATATAGCACTTCAACGCTGGTTATTTACTTTTCGTTGAATTAAGAATTTCGTTTAAGAAACCTGTTACGTTTCAGATTGTCTGCCGGCAGTAGGCCGTGAATGTTTTTATTGATAAAAAAAATAAAAGAAACTTTTCTTTAACTCAGTTTAGCTTTTGGAATTTAGTCACGATAACTATTTAAAAATAATTTAATAATTGTAATAATTTTGTGAGTTTTTTCATAATTGAATTTATTAAACCAGGTGTTAATTCTGCAACTCTTTTAAGTTGAGCAATAAAGTTTCATTTTAAAGTTTATCACATTTACTATTCTTGCCATATCTTACGGTTGCTGTTTTCATATAAAGGCAGTTTGGCTTTCGTTCTAAATGTTTTTCTTACCGAACACGAACATGTAAATTGAAGTGGGAACAACAAGGACTCCCACATTGGTGACACCGACGTGATCTGCAGAAAAGTAACCCCGCACCAGAGGCAAGGTGACTTTTCTGGAATCACCGTACGAAACAAGGTATCGAGACGGATATCGACGAATCATTCGAGTCAAGCTGTACGAAAGCAACTAGAATTAGAAGCTATCATCGAAAATACCTCAAAGGAGAAAGCATCTGAACAGACAAAACACCTCAAAAGAGAAAGCATCGCAATAAAAAGGGAAGAACCAGTCGCACCAATTAAGGGCTGGCGCAACAGGTAACACCGTCAGCAGTATATTTTTTTTGTGTGGTCAGGGAAGGTCAGGTTGCAACTGCATTTTATATTATTCTATTCTTTTGTAACGAATCAGATAAAATTAATTTAATGTAACTTAATAATTATTTTAATTTAACTTAACTTACTGAATTAATGGAAATTATTTATTACCTATTTAATCCCCTATAATAATCTTATATATTGCCTTTTGACTCTGACTTGTATTATATTGTATGGTCGTACATATATTATATTACGTCATCGTATTGTAACGAAACGTAACAGGTCGCACCGCGAGTAGCGTCGTGAATAAAGTATTGTCTGCGAAGTGTTAAGTGCGAAAGGTTGTAGTGCTCAAAGCGATAAGTAATTTGAAGTAGGTAGAATGGCTAATCCCCACGGGGACGTAAACGAGGGTGTTTTAATAAACGCCCCCCAGCCACCTGCGGTTCTCGGGGCTGTTTCAGTGAAACCAGCGCCAATCTGGAGAACAAACCCAGAACTGTGGTTCATCCAACTGGAAGCTCAATTCGAGCTTGCCAGAATTGACCAAGAAACGACCAAGTTCTATACGGCCATTAGTGCGTTAGAGATGGATGTTGTTCGTCTGGTTAGTGATGTGGTACGCAGTCCTCCCGTTGGCGAGGAATACAAAAGGCTTAAGGAGATGTTGATTTCTCGCCTTACAGGTAGTGAGAATCAAAAGATTAGACAACTCCTCACGGAAATGACCTTGGCAGACATGCAGCCCTCGCAACTTCTGCGCGAGATGCAAGCTCTCAATCAGGGCCGATTGACGACGTCTTGAAGTCGGTATGGCTACAGCGACTCCCACCACAGATGCAGGCTATACTCTCGTGTAACCCTGGCTTCGTTGATGAATTAGCTTCATGCGCCGACACAATTGCCGGGGTTCACCCGGTACCGGAGGTGAGTACTGTCAGAAACCCTTTTATAAATTCCAGTGACTCAGCTTTCAATCTGTTGTCTGAGCGTATTGCTTCGTTGGTTAATGTAATCGAAAATAAAGTAATTCCGTCGCAAGTTCCATCTACGAGTAGGTGGCGTAGTCGCTCCCAAAGTAAGGGGCGGAATGTCTCAAAATATAAGAGCCCCGCTCGCAAACAAAATTTGTGCTGGTATCATGGACGTTTCGGTA
Organism: Dioctria linearis; assembly: GCA_963930735.1. Taxonomy (NCBI): domain Eukaryota; kingdom Metazoa; phylum Arthropoda; class Insecta; order Diptera; family Asilidae; genus Dioctria; species Dioctria linearis. Next base: position 217,225,521 of record OZ005742.1, on the reverse strand, counting down.
ACAAGGCCAACAAACGCATACCACCTTGTAACTATTCTCAAAATTCTAGTGAGGCAAGTTCTAGTTCCTTTTCGACAAACTAATTGGCCCACCTCCTTTGGCGAGTGGTGGACAGGGCCTTTCTAACAATCGCCTCTATATCTTCGACAAATCCAGCAAACAATTTTATCTTGTCGACACGGGGGCAGATGTTTCTGTTATTCCGGCTACTACATCAAACCGGAAGTCCAAGCCAGTCTTTATTTGGCTGCTGCAAATTCAACACCCATAGCTACATATGGCAATAAGCTGATCTCTCTAGATTTGGGACTTCGTCGAAATTTTCCATGGCAGTTTATTTTGGCAGATATCTCTAAACCCATTTTGGGTGCGGATTTTCTCAACCATTACGGTCTTATAGTGGACGTTAGGAAACGACTCTTCATTGACCCGCTGACCTCCCTGAAGACGCCAGCTCGTTTGGTCAAGACAAAGTACTCATCTCTCTCAGTTTTAATCAAATCTTCAGTGAATCGCCAAATTCGCAAATTACTGCAAGATTTTTTTACGATCACAATGGACAATGGTTTCTTCAAGTCGGTAGCACACGATGTCACCCACCATATATTGACCAAAGGACCTCCAGTCGTATCTAAGGCTCGTCGCTTACCACCAGATAAGCTTATCGCCGCTAAGCGTGAATTCGAGTTTCTACTCAAGCAAGGTATTTGTCGTCCTTCTAGTAGCTGCTGGTCTTCACCTTTGCACATGGTCATTAAAAAGAATGGGGAGTTGAGACAATGTGGAGATTACAGGCGCTTGAATGCATGCACCATTCCAGACCGCTACCCCATTCCACATATTCAAGACTTTGCGCATCAGCTAGAGGGATATAAAATATTTTCCACTTTAGATTTGACAAAAGCTTACCATCAAATCCCAGTAGAAATTCAGGATATCCCGAAGACTGCCATTTGCACTCCATTCGGGCTTTTTGAATTCATACGAATGACTTTCGGCCTCTGTAATGCGGCACAAACTTTCCAGCGTTTTATTCATTCCGTACTTCGAAATTTGTCGTTCTGTTTCGTTTATCTCGACGATGTTCTAATTGCATCTAAATCAGAAACTGAACACATCGAGCATCTCAGACAAGTTTTTGAGCGTTTTAAACAGTATGGTCTTTTAATAAATTTGGATAAGTGCAGATTTATGCAGTCACAAATTCCTTTCTTTGTCCACGTCATAAATGACTCTGGTATTCGTCCTTCCCCCGAGCGGGTTGACACCATCATCAAGTTTAAGCGTCCCGAGACAGTCAAAGAGCTCCGAAGATTTCTCGGGATGATAAATTTTTACTGTCGTTTTCTACTCCATGCAGCTCAACACCAAGCTAAGCTGAACCAATATTTAAAAGGCTCTAAAAGAGATGGTGGCAAAAAGATCCGAATGGTCGAAGGATTCCGCTGAAGCTTTCGAGGATGTCAAACGGCAGTTAGCACAGGTCACACTTTTGGTTCATCTGTCAGCTACCACTCCACTGGCAGTCGTCGTCGATGCCTCCGACATCGCTTTAGGAGCCGTAGTACAGCAAAAGGTGGACGACGATTGGAAACCTCTGGCATTCTTTTCTGTCAAGCTTTCCAAAACTCTAGCTAACTACAGCGCTTACTACAGAGAGTTTACTGGCGGCTTACAGTGCCATTAAACACTTTCGTTGTTTTCGTGAAGGGAGAGCTTTCACCTTGTTTACCGATCATAAGCCTTTGATCTTCGCTTTTAGACAAAATTTAGACAAGGCGTCACCACGGCAATTGCGACACCTGGACTATATTGGGCAATTTACCACAGATATTCGGCATGTTTCAGGCAAAGAAAATGTGGTAGCCGATGCACTTTCACGAATCGACGAGGTTCACCTCTCTAGTACGATCGATTTCAGGAAAATCGCTGCAACGCAGGCTACAGATGATCAGCTAAAATTTCTCCTCGAGAACTCACCGCTTAAATTTAGGAAGATTCCGTTGGAAAATTCCGATTTCGAATTTTTTTGTGAGGATTCCGCTAAGGGACTACGACCCTTTATTCCAGAAAAATTTCGAAAGCAAATTTTTGATTCAGTCCATTCGCTAGCGCATCCAAGTATTAAGGTCTCGGTCAAGATGGTTGTCGCATGTTACTTTTGGCAATCAGTAAAGAAAGATGTCCGGACCTGGGCTAGCAGCTGCCTTTCTTGTCAGAGAAGTAAGGTCTCCAGACATGTTAGAAGTTCATTCGGAGAATTTCCCATGCCTTCTAATCGCTTCGAGGTGATACATATTGATATCATCGGGCCTTTGCCACCTTCGCAAGGTTTTCGATACTGCCTTACGATGATTGGCCGATATTCACGTTGGCCGGAAGCAATCCCTCTTTCTGACATAACTGCTGCTACAGTCGCGGAAGCACTCTGTCAAAATTGGTTTTCCCGTTTTGGTATTCCAAAAATTATCGTCACGGACCGTGGCTCACAGTTTGAGTCCGACCTTTTTACTGAACTTTCAAAATTTTATGGTTTTAAACGAAATAAAACGACTGCGTATCATCCGCAATCAAATGGATTTATCGAACGTTGGCACAGGACATTAAAGGCCGCCATAATGTGTTATCACGAGAAGTCCTGGTTTAAGATACTGCATCTAGTGTTACTCGGTCTACGTTCTGGTTTGAGGGAAGACCTTGGGGCGACTTCAGCCGAGTTAGTTTATGGAGAGAATTTGCGCCTACCCTTCGAACTTTTTCATAATTCAAAAAGCTTCATGCCCCAAAACGAATTCGTAAGATCTCTCAAAAGTTTAATTTCGGGAATTAAACCCACTCCGGCCACTAACCATTCCTTAGTAACATTTTTCAAATTTAGAGCTTTGGACTCCTGCCCTCGTGTCTTCATACGTACGGATTCCTTACGTGCCTCTTTACAACCCCCTTATGAGGGCCCTTTCGAGGTTTTAAGCCGTTCGGGCAACTTCTTTACACTGCTAGTTAAGGACAGAGAAGTCAACATCTCCGTCGATCGCCTTAAACCTTGCTATGAAGAAATAGATGAAGATAAATCTTCTCCAATAGGTCAAACACTTTCTCCAGCAAGTAAGGTAATTGCAGGGGACCCCATCACTCAGCCAGACGTTAACATACATTCTCGAAATGTAAATTTTGCAAATTCTGACAGCGTTTTAAAGGAACGCATAACGCGCATTGGTCGAGCCACAAGAATTCCTTCTCATTTTCGCTGAACTTGCAGCAGTCTCGGTTCCGCTGGTGGGGGAGTATTGTGGCGTCATTAAATAATAATTTCATCGTAGCCATTCTATTTAGATTTGCGCTTTAATTTTGAACTTTGATATAGCATTTCAACGCTGGTTATTTACTTTTCGTTGAATTAAGAATTTCGTTTAAGAAACCTGTTACGTTTCAGATTGTCTGCCGGCAGTAGGCCGTGAATGTTTTTATTGATAAAAAAATAAAAGAAACTTTTCTTTAAGTCAGTTTAGCTTTTGGAATTAAGTCACGATAACTATTTAAAAATAATTTAATAATTGTAATAATTTTGTGAGTTTTTTCATAATTGAATTTATTAAGCCAAGTGTTAATTCTGCAACTCTTTTAAGTTGAGCAATAAAGTTTCATTTTAAAGTTTATCACATTTACTCTTCCTGCCTTATCTTACGGTTGCTGTTTTCATATAAAGGCAGTTTGGCTTTCGTTCTAAATGTTTTTCTTACCGAACACGAACATGTAAATTGAAGTGGGAACAACAAGGACTCCCACAAACTAATTATACATTTTAATTCTTGAAGTATTCACTGATAAAAGTTTTCCTTCATATTCCAGGAAATGTTCACAAAATCGAGGAAAAATCATGTGGAATACCACTGCGAAATCAGGTAAATGTGCACGGAATTAATTACTCATTTTAATTTTCGAAATTTTCACTGATAAATGTATTCTTATTCATTTCAGAAAAATCTTCACAAAATCGTGGAAAAACATGTGGAATAGCATAAACTAATTATTTATTTCTAATTCTTGTAATTTTCACTGATAAAAGTTTTCAGTTCTCGATAAAAGTTCGCGCCGGTCCGCCTCGGGCAAAATCCAAAACCAAAACTCCTCGACTATACGCAGTCTCCCTCCATTGCCATCGTTCTTCACTCAGCCACCGGCAAGCGAGCGCCTTTCTCTTTCCAGAATTCTTTTGTTCTTTTGCCAAGCCTGCTGCAACACATTGCATGATGGCATCACACGATCTGTTACAGCTAGGCGAATTGCCATTTTCGTCGCTTTGATGTAGATGACTAGCGGTAAGTCTTATGCGAAATATTTTAATTTGTGCGCGTTTTTGCACATTTTAGAATTTTTCGACGGAAAATATCTTGCTGTCGTTTCTTTTGTATTTCAGGGTTTTCCATTTTATATTCTTTTTCTTTTCTTTGTTTTGCAGGAGGGATACAATATGAAGAAGTAGCATAGGGCTACTTCTTGAAAATGTCTAAATGTTATTTTTTTCAGGAATTTCGTAATATGGAGAAGTAGCATAGGGCTACTTCTCGAAAATGTCTAAATTTTCTCTTTTTCAGGAATTTTGTAATATGGAGAAGTAGCATAGGGCTACTTCTCGAAAATGCCTAAATTTTGTCTTTTTCAGGGATTTTGTAATATGGAGAAGTAGCATAGGGCTACTTCTCGAAAATAGCTAAGTTTTATCCCCTTTCTAGGTAACCCTGGTAAATCATGGGAGTTTCTCTACAAACGTAGAGAAGCCAAACCAAAGGTAGCGTAAGTGGGTATACGCTACTTACACTACGTGTAGTTAAAAACATAATTGACAAATCCCAATTAATTCTTTTCTTTCAGAAATAGTTTGTAGGATTAAATTATAAGGAATATACAGAATTGAAGTGTAATTTGAACTATTTATTAGCATTAAGAAATTTGAGCAGCATTAAAAAATCGTTAACTTAGAAATAGATTTGAATGAATAAATTAAAGAATTGCAACTTAGGTTAGATCGAAATAATATACTCAAGAATTAATTAAGTTTTATAGAGCAAAATCGTTTGAGAATAAAGTCAGTAATAAATGGGCAGCCAAACGATATTTTTCATTACCGCTACACTATCGCCACCTAGATGTGATTTTGCTTAGACGTCGTTTTGCATTTTTTAGTTTCTACGTTGACTGACAGCGGACAATAGGCATCAGTGTCGTGAGAGCTTATTGGAAGCTCACTTTGTTTGGGCCCACACGTTCCAGTTCTAGCTGGATTTATTTTAGCTCATTTTGTTTGTGCCCACACGTTGCAGTTTTAGTTTCTTTAAGTTGATATTCCACAAGCGAGAGGTTTTCACTAGTGCATAAACATAAGAATATCAACTCATCGTTTTCTATTTTCAGGGGACGTATTATTATTATTATTAATTACGGGGGATGCATACTGGATTTCTGCCTCTCATCTTGTCACTGCGACCTATAAGATCTATTGTGACATTACCCTTGATGCCCTAGGGCGCCTATTCGAACTTAAGGTCGTTGATGAAGCCTATAAAATTCTTTACGGCCATTTTTTCGACATCCTCTGGTAGTGGAAATGCCTTTCCTAGATGTCTCAGCCTTATGCGGCACAGAGCTTCACAGTCACATAGGACATGTTCAGCGGATTCATCGTCTTCCATACACAATCGACAGGTCTCACCCATCTTCTTAAGGTGGTATTTAAGTGGGCAATGCCCAGTAAGCATGCCCGTTATGAGCCTTAGTTCCTTCCTGCTGAGTGTGAGTAATTCGTTGGTCCTCTGTTGCGAGCACTTTATAAACTTCTTCGCTTGTCTCCGCCCCGGGGTATTCCATCTTAGTTCTGTCCTCCCAAAGCCTGATCTGAGCTGAGGTGACTTTTTGGGTGTCCAAAGACAGGCTCAGTGCCAATAAACGGAAAGTTGGCTGCTTCCTTTGCAAGTCGGTCCGCAATCTTGTTTCCGATAATGCCTTCATGTCCTGGTACCCAGATCAGTGTCACTCTATTTGTCTCGGCCAGTTGCTTTAAGACAGTAAGACAGTCCCAAACCTGCTTTGATTCAAAGGCAAACGAGTTTAACGCTTTAAGTGCTGCTTGGCTGTCTGATATTATGTATATTTTTGCTCCACGCATATTTTTATTTATTATTTCGCGAGCGCAGAGTTCTATGACGTGTATTTCTGCTTGAAAACTGGTTGGTGAGGCCCCCAGTGCCTTTGAGAGATGACACCTAGGCCTATATATGCCCACGCCTGCTTTACCTTCCATTTTGGATCCATCCGTGTACCATTTAAGAGATCGTTTTTCAAAGGGTAGGTTCCCAGTGTGCCACTGTTAACGGTTCCCCATGACAAGGGGCGTATAAAGATTTCGCAGGACGGAGTTAGTTAATGAATGCGCACAATTTTCTGTTGTACAAAAGGAACGAAGAAATTGGGTAGTTCAGACATTTTGTTTTGTCAAATCAGCTGTCAGTCAAATTGGCAGTAGGCACAATTTCTCTACGATTCAACAAATAGACTATATTGAATTGCAATATGAAATATACAGATTGAACGAAATAGAACTTAGTGTTAAAACCCAGAATTGTTAGAAATAAGAGGCAGTGAATAAAGAAAATATGAAAATACACGAAGCTTGTTGTTAATAGTATAAACGTCGAGGGACCTAACCCTGGACTACTCCTGAGCTATCCGCACACAACCACACCCGAAGTTACATATTTCAATTCAAGAAAATTCTTACCTAACAAAAAAATATTTCGAAAATGATAAGTTAAAATTCCAATAAAATCAATTAAATAGTAATATGATTTCAACTTAAAATACGAAGGTACTCATAAAATAATAATCCAAAAAATTATAAAAAGTAATTATAAAAAAAAAAAAACGAGAAAAAGGTAATGACGTTTTCAAATCTGTAAATGTACCAAATTTTGTTAATTTTCTTATTTATGTAAAGTCAATTATACAGCCTATGTAGGTATTGGGCTTGAATTCAACAAAGAACCTTCCGGTATGGAAAATCCGAAAAAGAGTTTCTCAGTGTAAATACTACTGATCCGTCTTTTTAATAAATTATTGTTCAAAATGCAATCATTTATGCTATGGGTTCGATACGCCCCAGAATTTGCAGACTTAAAGAGAATCGATAATTCTGATCTATATGTGAGGACTGCTCAAATCGTAATGCCTGAACGCTCGAGCCCCTACGTTATTTATACCCTGAAAATATATAGAGTGAACAAAAGTTACATAGCGTTACCATGTTTTGGGCTTTGGCTATGCGTATCAGAGGTTTAAGTTGAATCAGGGGTTCGATCATCTAATTATGTTGTCGTACGTCAGATATGAAATAGCTGTGTTGTCAATATGGTGAGTATTTCTTCGTTTACTGTTATCAATATTGATAGTTATTTATATATGTTTGTTGTATTCTTAAGAATACAAAAAAACTAGGAGGATTGCTGTACATTAATTTAGGTAATTTTGTTTTTATATTAAACTTCGATTTTAAATTTGTTTATATTTTAGTCGGTTTTTGTTTATTTTCGGAGCGTGGGAAGGATTTTGATTCATCATCAAATGCTCTTTTATATGGTTGTAAATAGTTTCTAGTTCCGCGGCAGAAAACATTTAGAAGTGAGCGCGACAGGGAGTAATGTTTTGTGTTTTTTCTCCAAACTACGTTTTTCAAATTTGTATATAAGATATCTCAAGATCTGTTTAACCTATATTGATAAAATTCAAACCACATATTCCCTATAATATTATCTAAGGTGTAGGGTAGGATTTTTTTGCTCATTTAATTTCTAACTACTTTCAGAAATCAAAATTTCGATAAACCTTTTTTCAAACCAGTAATCTGTAATTACTGCAAAACTATTTTAAAAAAGTTTCCCTATGCTACATCCCACCTTTCCAAATGACAAAACTCTTTTTTATATTTTCCCGGAAGATGCCTGACAGAGAAAGAATCCACAATCAGCAAAGATTTCCAATATAGGGTCATATTTGTTGGCTCATATCTCCGTAATTTTTAAAGTTGTTATTCATTTTTCTTTCAAAATTTAGAAATACAATGTACATGTGTTAAATAAAAATTATTTTATATATATATTAGCTACGTACAAAAACAGAAAATTGTTATTTTTATACCTATTTTTCCGAGAGCTAAGGTGGTGTAACCCCTTAATACTGTAAACCTAAAAAACGAAGCTGTAAATGGAAATCATACACATCTCTAAAATCTCAGCCAGCTTCAGGTAATTATTATAGGTAACTTATTTGTAAAACTCTGAACATAAGTTCTGAAGCGCCATCTTTTATCAAATACTGGTACTGTTATAAAATAGAATCATTCAATTTCTTTTACAATTTTTCTGTTTTCAAATTGATATTCATTGCAATCAATATTCACAATGCAGCAATATGATCCTTCATAAACAAAATGCTTCTGTTGGTTGGAAAATCTGTTGAAAAAATGTCTCAATTTTGCTGGTGCACAGCTTTGAAAACATGACCTTGAAAAGGTATCTTCCTTCCAATATAGATTGATTAATGACTTCATGAAGAGGAAGCTAGGGTAGCGGGTGTACCGCCTGAAAGGATATACATACATATTTTGTTGAAACGAAATAAATTTCTGGCTATTAGTCTTTCGAATGTGGCACCCCCTGCCAGGATATGAACAGTGGCATGCGGTCTATGGGACCACAAGTATATGTAACATTTTTCAAAAGATAAAATAGTTCTTTCATTTATATTTATTATTAAAGAACGACATCTTATCTATTTATAGAAATAACTCAAATATTTAAGCTAAGAATACTCCTAATAAATATTTATAACACCCATTTTTTATCTAATTTGGTTGCCTTGGAACAAAATTGAAAACTTGCAATTTTTCTAAGGAATACATACCTATCCATTCATACATTTTGGTTTGATATGTATATACTAAGTAGGCTTTCAAAGTTTAAAATCTTCGAAAGAAATAAATGTGCGGAAATATTTTTGCATTATTTGAGAAAAATACTGGTCCTGTTGTTGTTGTTTGGAAAAAATAATAAAATTTAAGTTAGGCTGTGGTGGGTATGTGATTAAGTTGCTGATTGACCAGTAAAGAGGATAATATTTATTCACGAAAGCAATTTAATCCACTAGATTTCTTAATGTAACTTTTTCAATATTAACAAGTAAAATAGCTAGAATTAGTCTAAGAACATATCTTATGATACCCTAGATGAATGCCCGTATCAGATTTTGTATGATCACCGATCTATGCAAGTTTGATTTTTGAAGTGACTTTTCGCATATATTTCTAGAACGGTTCGTCGGACAGAAAAAATGAATACCAACAATTTTAAAAGATTTCGTTTCTAAAGATGTTTTTAGTACAGTAAAAATGTCTAGGATTGATCGTTCTCACAGTATATGTAAAAAACCGAAATTTATATATGGCAACACCAAGAAGGGATTGCCCGATTTAGTCCATTTTTCAAGTTGTATTTGCTATTATTATGAAAACACCATGTACCGAATTTCAGTTCTCTATGTCGATGCGTTCTCAGGCAGTATCCTAATATATAGTGGAAAACGAAATTTTTGTAAGGCAACCCCACGAAGGAGTTGCCCGATTAATCTCATTTTCGAACTCAATTTTAGTTTTTTTTTTGTGTACAAAAGTTCAGCTCTCTAAGTATACGCAATCTCGAGTTATCGTGCGCGCAGACGGGCGGACATCAAAATAGGTTTAATATTATGCGTGGATGTCCAATCCAGTATGCTCTACGATCATTATTTCGAGGTGTTACAAACGGAAAGGCAAACTTAGTATACCCTATAGATTTCATCTAGAGTATATAAACTAAAACTAAGATTCATGAGTAGAGTAAAATTCGCCATAGGGAACTTTAAACTGATCCCACGTCTATAAGCACACGACGGAAGGGAAAATGTAATCCGAAAAGTCTATATACAAACCATATGTAATCGTTATAGGCTAACTCGTAGTAGCTTAGCTAATTGTTCAACTAGATACGTTATATAATCAACCAGTTAGTCGCGGTTAGTTGCAGAGCAACTACATGAGTACACTTTACGATTTACCTGCATGTAACATTAACCATACATGAGAACTTTGAGGTCTATAAAGTTAGCCCAGCCTTTTTTGAAATTTTGAAAAATAAAGTTTGAGCTGAATTGTGCTCGAATTGTGCCGCAAAGAACAACAAATTTTTTCACAAATTAAACTTTTTATGAGGAAAATAAAATTTTCAAAAAAAATTAGCCCAGCCATTTTCGATATTTTGAGAAATAAAGGGTGTGCTGGATTGTGTTCGACTTGTGCTGCATTGTACCGCAAAGAAAAATCAAAAAATTTAAAAATTAAATTCTTTATGATGAAAATAAAAAGTTTTAAAAAAAGGTAGCCCACCCATTTTCTAAATTTTGAAAAATATAGTGTGTGCTGGACTGTGCTCGACTTGTGCTGCATTGTGCCGCAAAGAAAAATTAAAAAATTAAAAAATTAAATTTTTTATGACGAAAATAAAAATTTTTAAAAAAGTTAGCGCAGCCATTTTCGGATTTTTGAAAAATGAAGGGTGTGCTGGATTATGCTCGACTTGTGCTGCATTGTGCCGCAAAGAAAAATCAAAAAATTCAAAAATTAATTTTTTTATGACGAAAATAAAATTAAAAAAAAAACAAATTAGCGCAGCCATTTTCGAAATTTTGAAGAATGAGAAGATTTTGCTGGATTGTGCTCGACTTGTGCTGCATAGTGCCGCAAAGAAAAATCAAAAAATTCAAAAATTAAATTTTTTATGACGAAAATAAATTATTTTAAAAAACGTTAGCTCAACCATTTTCGAAATTTTGAAAAATGAGAGGGGTGTGCTGGATTGTGCTCGACTTGTGCTGCATTGTGCCGCAAAGAAAAATCAAAAAATCAAAAACTAAATTTTTTATGACGAAAACGAATTTTTTTAAAAGTATTTAGAGCTGCCATTTTCGATATTTAGAAAAAAAAGTTAACGCAGTAATTTCCGAAATTGGGAAAATTGAGGGGTGAGCTGGATTGTGCTTGTGCCGTAAAGAAAATAAACATCTCTGAATACTATATTATGATAAAATAAGGATTTTAAAAAAGGCTAGCCAACTTTTTTTCAAAAATTTTATTTTCTTAATAAAAAAAATTAACTTTAGAATTTTTTGTTTTTATGTGTGTTTGTACGCAACACAAGTCGAGTACAGTCCAGCAAAACTTTTATTATACCCTAGATGAAATCTCTAGGGGTATACTAAGTTTGTCATTCCGTTTGTAACACCTCGAAATAATGATGGTAGAGCAAAATGGATTGGACACCCATGCATAATATTAAAAGTTATTTCGATTTTTGCATGTTAGTCCGTCCGTCCGTCCGTCTGTGCGCACCATAACTCGAGAACGCGTATACTTAGAGAGCTGAAATTTTGTACACGGACTTAAAAAAAAAGTAAAATTAAGTTCGAAAATGATACAAATCTGGTTACTCCTTCGTGGGGTTGCCATATAAAAATTTCGTTATCCGCTATATATTTGGACACTGCCTGAGAACGCGTCAACATAGATAGCTGAAATTTCGTACATGATGTTTTTACTACATTAGCAAATAAAATTTCAAAAATGGACTATATCGGGCAACTCCTTCTTGGTGTTGCCATATAAAAATTTAAGTTTTTTACGTATACTTTAAAAACGGTAAGTCCAAGATATTTTAATTGTACTAAAAACTTTTGCAGGATACGAAATCCTATAAAATTGGTTATAATCATTTTTTCTGTGCGACAAACCGTTCTAGAAATATATGCGAAAATCCACTTCAAAAATCAAACTTGCTTAAATCGGTGACCATACGAAATTTAATACGGCCATTCATCTAGGGTATCATAAGAATTGGTCTGAGACCAATTCTAGCTTTTTTACTTGTTTTTGTTAATTTCGAAACAGTCTCGGCTTACTTTATATATATATATAAGGAAATACTATGATTTTTTTGATAATTTTCAGAATATATTGATAACTTCGTATATATTTGTTACAAATGTAAAACGACAAAGTCGTTTGAGGTGGCTTATACCTTCGGCAGAGGAGCAAAATCAATGATCATTCGTTCGTAATTCAACTTTCAAAAATCGCTTTACCTTTGAATTTTAATTATTAAAAATGTGCTGTCAATTACATATAAAAATTGACAGGATTTTCGTTTTATTTCTCAAAATCTTAGAAACGCTATGAGTGTGTGGCGGAGATTAAAACGATACTGTAATACAAACTGAACTGATTTATTTACTAGTAAAGCTTCGTATTGTCCTTACTCTAAGAGTGACTCGACACAAATAGTTGAAAAACTAGAATAGATCTAACCTATTACAATATATAAGAATGACGTTTAGCTCGCGGTGTTACCGCTGTTACAAAATAGCTAAACCGCTGTACAAAATGGTTAAAGCATACGCCACATCACTCCCCCTTATAGAAAAAGGTGCCCATTTACGTTTTATTTCTTATAAACTGAATTTAACCTTAAATTTTTATTTTTTTTTGGTTGCATCTTCAGCAGTAAGCGTGTCAGAATTTGCTATGAATGCGGGTTTAATTCTATAAATTGATATTATATGCTTTTTTCCATTTATAAAAATATGAAAAGTCTTGGCTTGCTTCGAAATCACTTTAAATGGTCCATTATAAGATTGTTTTAGTGATCCCTTGTTGACTTCTTCTTTTACAAAAACATGAGAACATGTTTGTAATTGTTGGGGTACGAAAATTAAATTTTGTTTTCTCGTTCTTGTAGGTTTGGGTTTAATTTTGGCGATTCTTTCTTGAATCTGTTTGGCTAATTTACTTGTTAATAGGTTTGGCTCTTCCAAGGAGAATCCAAGGTAAAGTGTAGTACCATATTTTTGGATCGATTATTGCTTTTATCGCGGATTTTAGTTGTCTCTGGAACCTTTAGACGAATCCGTTTGCTTGAGGGTGATAAGTTGTCGTAGGTATTCTGTGCACTCCGAGCTGGTCCTTGATTTCTCTACAAAGGTTTGACTCAAATTGAGTGCCTTGATCCATCGTAATTGTTTTGGGTATACCGTACCGAGATATCCAGTGCTGTAGAAAAGCGAAGGCTACTACGGAAGCGGAAATGTGCCTTAATGGAATGGCCTCTGGACAGAAAGAGAAACGGTCTTTCATGATTAGTATATAGGTATGATCATTTGATTGTAGAAGTGGTCCTACAATACTGATGTGCACATGATCAAAACGTCCACTAGGAACGTCGAAAATACCATGAGGTGATTTCGTGTTCCTAGTTATTTTGCTTTTTTGACATGCAATGCTGATCTTAGCCCAGCGGTTTACATCTTTGTTATCGTTTGGCTAGATATATTTACTGGTTATAAGTTTACGAGTTACTCTAATGCTGGGATGGGAAAGTCTATGTATGGAATCGAAAATCGTACGCCGTAAGGTTTCGGGAATATATGATCTTTTTGGAACGGTTGATGTTTCGCACCATATGTGTTTATCTTCGACGGGTAGGTATATAAATCTTTTCCAGAGTAAAAGATGTATTTTCCTGAGATAAGATATTTTTGAGCTCATCGTCTTGGCTTTGCTCGTGTATTAGTGTAGGAATATCAATTTTTTTAATGTTTACGGTGTTGGTATAACATCGAGATAAAGCATCTGCGACTATGTTGCTGCTACCTTTCACATATCTAATATCATTAGTGAACTGTGCTATATATTCTAGATGATTGGATTGTCGAGGTGATTTTTCTGTTCTGAACCTAATGCCTTGGTAAGCGGCTTGTGGTCAGTGAAAACTGTAAATTCTTTACCTTCGACAAAATATTTGAACCGTTTATTACCGAGGTATATGGCGAGTAATTCCCTGTCGAACGTAGAATATTTATGTTCTGCTGGGGAGAGTTTCTTAGAATAAAAGCTTTAAGGTTCCCATGAATCTCCATGCTGCTGTTGTAATACGGCTCCTACTGCCACGTTAGATGCATCTACCATGAGACTAAATCGCGCATTAGGATCGGGGTGTGCTAGAAGAGTGTGATTTTGAAGTGCAGTCTTTACTTGCTTAAAAGCGTAATCACATTCATCGTTCCACACGGTATTAAGTTTACTTTCCTTTCTTTTTTACACTGTTTTAGCAGTTCATATAGAGGAGAAGCAAGATATGAACTGTTTTTATGAAATCTATGGTAGAAATGTAGCATATCCAAAAAACGTTGCAGCTGTTTGTATTTAGAGTTGGGAAATCTGCAATAGCTGCGATTCTAGATTTTGTGGGAGCTACACCATTTCGGTTTACAATGTGCCCAAGGAATTCGGGCTCATTGACTCCAAGAAAACATTTATTCCGATTAATGTTGATCCCATACTCGTTCAAACGTTTAAAGAGTGTACGAAGATGATTTTTGTGTTCATCGAGCGTTTTACTGAAAACTAGTATATCGTCAATGTAAACGAAAAGGAAGACAAGACCTTTCAGAACATCATTGATAAATCTTTGAAAGGACTGTGCCCCATTCTTAACACCAAAAGGCATTCGCAAAAACTCATACAAACCGAATGGTGTTGTTACGGCAGTCTTATGTACATGTTCTGGTGCTACAGGAATCTGGTGGTATGCCCTCACCAAATCTATTTTAAAAAAAATTACATTTCCGAGGAGACTTATCGAGAAGTCTTGAATGTTTGGAAGTTTTGGTAATTATCAAAAATTGTTACCGCATTGAGTTGCCGGTAGTCACCACCAGGTCTCCAGTTGGATGCGTCCTTTTTGGGTACTAAGTGCAAATGTGATGCGACAGGTGATGAAGATGGGCGGCAAATTCGAAGATCAATCATTCGCAGAAACTCGTTTTTTGCTACCGCTAGCTTTTCCATACTAAGACGTCTTGGGCGCGCTGATGGGAATGTCCCAGAAGTAATGATCCTGTGTAACACATTGTGCTTAACCGGAGTATCAAAATTTGGAGCTGCCTTTAGGGATGGGAACTCGTCAAGTATAGAGCCAAGTTCACCACCGGTCGAGAAAAGTTTAGGGAAAATGCAAAGGCATGTCTCATGAAACATTTCGTTGAAAGGTCGGTTTGTTTGTGTAATAGCTTTCTTTCTCGTAAATCTACTGTTAAACCAAAATTGTATAAGAAATCTGCACCTAGAATAGCGTAGTCTGTAGCAGCTATTATGAATGTGTGATGAAAGGTACGCCTTAGATTGATGTATGTAGGGATTGCAGCTCCGTTCGCGGCAGTTAATATGAGATCGGCTTTGTTGCGGCATTTTGGGAAATATTGTTTAGGAACAATAGAAACGTCTGCTCCAGTATCAATTAGAAACCGGATGTTGTTTGTCTTATCCTGTATAAATAAACGGCGAGGAATCGAGGAATTTTTCGTTGCCGCGGGCGAAAATCCGTTTATTCGTTTTTTGATTGTGGTTGATTTCTTGTTTGTACGCAGGGCGCTATACATTTCTTCACCTTGACACCGTAACGCCTGTGATACCAACATAGTTTTTCCGAATCCTTGGGTTTGGATGTCGCTCTGTTGCGAAATTTGTTGTTATGTCGTATATGCTCTCTTTTGCGCTTAATTTAACCTAGTTGAAATTATATTGTGGTATTTGACACAATATTTCACTTATGTTCACTTTTATTGTTATCAAAAGATCTGAATTTTCGTATGCATAAAAAAATTTTCGTTCTAATTTGTATTTAGAATGCGATTCGGTAGTCAATTTCTCAGAAATAATGTACGGCGTGTAGACAAAGCACCGGTCTTCTATTTATTTTTGGCGTGGTGTGATGATCAGTATTGTAATGTGGTGATGGTGTTAATCATATTCATAATAATCAGTTTCGCTGCTTGAACTCTATGTCATGAACTTTCTGCGATGCTGGTATGTACCTACTTCAATGGTATGATTTTCCACTACACAAGCACGATTACAAATTTTCATAGCAAATTCTTGTTGAAGTTTGGTGGTGTACCTATATGCTGTAGGCTCGAACGTATTTGAGAATATTGCAGCCAGAGATGTCCCACTTTACACGCGTTGTACACTTGTTGACGTATTGGTGTAAGTGTACGATATTATATTGGTGTTGTATGGTGGCGAGGAATGCACAACGCCGTTAGCAATCTGATACCGGAACTTTGGTTTTCCCGCTTTTCGATTTGGAAAAGAAAACTTGCTATGAAAGAATAAGTAGCATAACCTTTTATTGCCGGGAACGAAACACTGTATGCTGCATAAATTTGCTCCAGTTGTTTTCCTCCAGTTGTCGAGTCTGATGAAAATATGTTGCAGTTGGCTTTTGTTGCTGCAGCTCTGATGCAATTCCTCTAGATGAATAAATCGACCGTCTTTGTCCCCAGTTGTTGGGTTCGGTTTGTTGAGGAAATTATCGTTGTACGATTCCAGATTAAAACAATACTTTATTATAAACTGAACTGATTTATTGATTGAACTTACTCTAAGAGTGACTCGACACAAGTAGTTGAAAAACTAGAACAGATCTAACCTATTACAATATATAAGAATGACGTTTAGCTCCCGGTGTTACCGCTGTTACAAAATAGCTAAACCGCTGTACAAAATGGTTAAACCATACGCCATACTAACTAACATTTATCCATATTTACACATACACTTTAATAACAGTTTTTGTTCCCAACGGGAAGCGGAAGCATTTCGGATGCATTTCGAAAACATTCTGTGAAACGTTTGAAAGCAATACGCTCCAATACCCAGTTCATTTCTTTTAATGCATTGATGCTCTACGACGGGTATATATATAATAGCACCCCTTACCCCTGCATGACACTTAAGATAAAAGGAAGCCTTCTTTATTAATACTTTGGATGGTGAAAAGAAACATTACTTTTTAATTCTTTGGTAGGTCAAACGATGGATTAATTTTAAATTTAGTGGAAGCATTCATTCTGTACAATTAAGCAAGAAGTTTCACTGAGTGGTAAAAGGAAGAACGTCTCCTGCTTTCTTAGAAAGGTGTAGGAAGGCACTTTTCTTTTTTATTGTTGTTGAAAAAAAAAAGTGAAACTATAAGATCTATTTTCGACCTGCACGCACTCCCTCGAACTAGCCCCTGCTAGCATAGCCGCACAAATTTTTATCTCTTTTCGATTACGACACGAATGAATGAATTATTTATTCATTACCTCTGCCTTCTCTAAGTATTCCCTGAAAGGTTCGTAACATGCTAAAATAAAACGTAAGGTATGTTCATGTACTAATTACTAATGAATTCCAGGTAATGTTGACAGGAAACCTTATCTAAGTCAGGCATTCCCAATTTTCTCGCTGGGTTGTCAGTGAAAAGAAATACATCAGTACGATCAGTTATTTAGTTCATAAATTGGAGGAAATTTTCCGTGAATTTTTTCAAACAACTGCAGTAGCACGCAATGCAAATGAAACAATACTCAGTGATACGTGTTTAGAATTCTACCAAAATATTCATTGGATTGATTTACGTAAGTAATCATATTATTTTTTCTGTCTATTTCCATTTTAATTATCGTAGCCGTTTCAAGTATTAAAAGATCTGAATCGAGTTATCTTGGTGTCGTGAGTCTCAATAAAAAATTGATATACATATATTTTATATACAGGGTGTTTCCCCTTAGGAGGTCCATAGAGCGGGAGGTGATAGTACTCACCTAGACGAACCAAAAATTGTATGGCAGCGGGGAGGGCAATATCAACCGTTTAGGAGTTACAGGGTGATTCATAAAAAAAGCTAGGTTTTCACAAAACACCCTGTATATTAAAAACTACTCGGCGTATGGTCACAGTTAAGGGCTCACTGTACGCAGAACTTCATGGCCTTTCCAACGTCAGCTCAACCACCAGCCCCGTACCCCTCTCCCCTAAGAAGTTATGAAGGTCAAAACTAAAAAAATCGGATTTTCTTTCCTTTTTTTTTACTTTGACCTCTATTATTTTTGCAAAATGGTCGTTAACATAACTTTTTTTTTATAAAAACTGTAAACTGCAGACTCTCCTCTTTAAGTTGACCTATTACATCCTATGTGTTAACTGTAGCCGTTAAACAGTTATTAACTCATAGCCTATTCAGGTCACACCGAAAAAGGACGATATTTTTTAAAATGACGTGCTAAGGGAACAAATTATCGTTGAAAATAGGTTTGAAAATAGGTTTGAGAATAGGTTTAGAGCTAATAACTCTTAAAGGGCTTCAGATAGCACATTAGGTGTAATAGGTCATATTAAAGAGGAGAGTCTGCAGTTTACAGTTTTTATAAAAAAAAGTTATGTTAACGACCTCTTTGCAAAAAAAATAGAGGTCAA
>OZ005742.1:217199588-217202088 GCA_963930735.1 Dioctria linearis | reverse complement strand
TGATGACAAGCGGTTTGTGAAGCCTAACCCAGTAGAAACGCTACCCTGGAGACATTTCAGTATTATGGATCTGGACTAAATATGATCAATTACATAAATCAATGTTTGTCTTAATTGTTTAAAAAATATATTTTATGCATAATACCCACTTATAACAACTTTGTAATCATTAGAAAAAAGATAAGTAAAAATTATTTTTGCAACGCTAGCATAAAAATTCTACAAATCTGAGTTTTTGCAAAATATTTAAAAGCTATTGCAAGTTTGTGTAAGAATTGACGGGTAATTTAAAAATAGAGCAAGATTAATATAATAATGTGCGACATATAATGAGATATACGGACAGATATTTTAAAAACTTTGCCAACAAGCAGTCATAAGTATTTACAAATACATATAATATTTGGAAAACGGCTTAGTTATCTCACGATTTTTCCGTTAACCAACAAGTTTTAATTTGCGTTCTATTACAGATTAAAATTAGAAAGCTCAGCGTTAGATATTTAAATATAAAAACACTAAAGAAAAATCTTGAGGTTAAAAGTTAACCGACAAGTTTTAATTTGCATTCTATTACAGATTAAAATTAGAAACCTCAGCGTTAGATATTTAAATATAAAAACACTAAAGAAAAATCTTGAGGATAAAAGTTAACCGACAAGTTTTAATTTGTGTTCTATTACAGATTAAAATTAGAAAGCTCAGCATTAGATATTTAAATATAAAAACACTAAAGAAAAACCTTGAGGTTAAAAGTTAGCCAACAAGTTTTAAATAAAAACAATTTAAGTTTTTTATTTTTTATTTTACTTTATAATTTTGTTGATTAACATATACAGGTACATATTTACACAGTTTTGAAGAGCACAACGTAAAAAAGATACATTATTGTGGGTCTTACAAGGAAGTTGATAATTTGAAAGTTCACTTAGCCTAGGTATTTCTCCAAGTTCGATGATTTCTGAAGTCGGCGAGTATTTGCTGACAAATGAAGCCTTGATTTCGCCTTTTACATACACTGTTGCATTTTTAAATCTTGAAAACACTTCGGGCAAATTGTTGTAGCTAATGTCTCCATCATTCCAATGCAGTCCATTTATATTTTGTACGTCATACTGGATCTGTCGCCTTGCCTTTGATGACAATTCCTGGTATGGGTAGGGAGGCATAAAATGATAGGCATCTGGGATGATCGTTCCAACAGCAAGTATGGAAAGTTCTTTAACAAAGTACTGGCCGTTGTTTCCGCACACAAATTGGATGTCCAAAATAAATTTATCCATATTATCATCTGAGGATAAAATACAGTATGTGGCTGTTTATTTAGCTGTGACTATTTTATAGATTTCAACACCCATTAAAATATATATACAGGGTGTTTCCCCTTAGGAGGTCCATAGAGCGGGAGGTGATAGTACTCACCTAGGCGAACCAAAAATTGTATGGCAGGGGGGAGGGCAATATCAACCGTTTAGGAGTTACAGGGTGATTAATAAAAAAAGCTAGATTTTCACAAAACACCCTGTATATTAAAAAGTACAGGGCGTATGGTCACAGTTAAGGGCTTACTGTACGCAGAACTTCATGGCCTTTCCAACGACAGCTCAAGCAGCCCCGTACCCTCTCCTCTAAGAAGTTATAAAGGTCTAAACTAAAAATTTCAGATTTTCTTTCCTTTTTTTTTATTTTGACCTCTATTTTTTTTGCAAAGAGGTCGTTAACATAACTTTTTTTTATAAAAACTGTAAACTGCAGACTCTCCTCTTTAATATGACCTATTACACCTAATGTGCTATCTGAAGCCCTTTAAGAGTTATTAGCTCTAAACCTATTCTCAAACCTATTTTCAAACCTATTTTCAACGATAATTTGTTCCCTTAGCACGTCATTTTAAAAAATATCGTCCTTTTTCGGTGTGACCTGAATAGGCTATGAGTTAATAACTGTTTAACGGCTACAGTTAACACATAGGATGTAATAGGTCAACTTAAAGAGGAGAGTCTGCAGTTTACAGTTTTTATAAAAAAAAAGTTATGTTAACGACCATTTTGCAAAAATAATAGAGGTCAAAGTAAAAAAAAAGGAAAGAAAATCCGATTTTTTTAGTTTTGACCTTCATAACTTCTTAGGGGAGAGGGGTACGGGGCTGGTTGAGCTGACGTTGGAAAGGCCATGAAGTTCTGCGTACAGTGAGCCCCTTAACTGTGACCATACGCCGAGTAGTTTTTAATATACAGGTTGTTTTGTGAAAACCTAGCTTTTTTTATGAATCACCCTGTAACTCCTAAACGGTTGATATTGCCCTCCCCGCTGCCATACAATTTTTGGTTCGTCTAGGTGAGTACTATCACCTCCCGCTCTATGGACCTCCTAAGGGGAAACACCCTGTATATAAAATATATGTATATCAATTTTTTATTGAGACTCACGACACCAAGATAACTCGATTCAGATCTTTTAATACTTGAAACGGCTACGATAATTAAAATGGAAATAGACA
>OZ005742.1:217110799-217183299 GCA_963930735.1 Dioctria linearis | reverse complement strand
TTACATTTGCGTACATTAGTTATCATCTACATTATGTCTACATAATTTTAGTCTATTATTGTGTATGTCTTTAAGGTTATTTCTGATTTTTATTGTGGAATTTACTCCGTTTTGGTCTACTATTTTAAATGGACCTTCGTATGGACTTTCTGATTTTTTTTCTAGTTCCTTTTCTTAAGTAAACATAATCATTTACTTTGAAATTTGAGGGTTCTACATTTCTCTTCTGTTGAGACTTTCTTTTTATTTTTGATACGTTCAGTGATTCTTTTGCTCTATCATGAGCTCTTTGTAATCTGAGTTTTAACTCATTAGCATAATTATCTATGTCATAGATCATTTGTTCATTATTTATTGTTTCTGCTGGTAAGGTTGTTATTTTTCCATAGACCAATTCAAATGGTGTATAGTTTGTATGTGTGTGCGGTGTGGTATTGTAGTAAAATATATAGTATGGTATCCACATATCCCAATTATCATTCTCTGTGAAAGACAAGAGATATTCATTTAATACTCTGTGGTTCCTTTCTAGAGATCCAAGTGTTTCATGATGATACGGTGTTGAAGTTATGTGGTTCATGTTAAATATTTTGCATATACTCTTAAATAATTCATTACAAAATTCTGTACCTTTGTCAGTTTTAATCGTTTTGAAGCATCCGTACTTTAGTATGAATTTTTCTACTAATGCTCGTGCTACTATTTCTGCTTCTTTTGTTTCAATTGGAATCGCTTCAACGAATTTTGTGAGTTCACACTGAACTGTTAATATGTATCTGTAACCATTAGATATTCGTAATGGTCCTACTGTATCTATTGAGATAGTCTCGAAACTACTGTTTGGCGTATTTGTGATTACAAATGGTTCTTTGGTATGTTTTATTATTTTATTTCGTGCGCAAGTTTCACAGTTCTTCACATATTCTTTTATTGTTTTTCTCATATTTTTCCAAATGAATTTTTGTTTTATTTTTGCAATGCATCTTTTTAATCCAGCATGTCCTCCATACGGTGAGGAATGGTATTGTTCAATAATCTCTTTTATTTCTTTCGGATCCGTTAATCTTTTTGGAGAGGTATATAATAATAATCTTAGTGGTATTGCCATATTATTTGAAACATTTTTATACTGCAGTTCATTGAACTTTTTCTTGAATCTGTTTGAATCTATATATTTAAATATTTTATCTTCATAAGATATTGCTAGCTCATATATTTTATTCTTCTTCATCTTGAGTAACAGTTTCTCCAGGACTAAATCTAAATTTGTCCCTAGATTATCGCTGCACTGTATCGATACTTCATCTTCTTTTATTATTATTTTTGGCAATTTGTTTGAGCGCATATTTTCATTACTTTCATTTATATGAAATTTAATCTTTTTTACATTTCTAGTATCTGAGGTAGACGTACAATCCCATGCATAAAGTTGGCCAAACCTGTCATTGGATATCTCTGTATTCTCTTCAGAGTTAATTTCTTTTGCTTTCTTTAGCATTCCTCTCGTGATTATATTTATATTTTTTGGGATCATTTCTTTTAAAAGTTTTGAATTTAATTTTATTCGAGATAGAGCATCTGCATTTGTATTCATTCTACCTTGTTTATATATAATGTCAAAGTCGTAATCCATTAGATCAAGTCGGATTCTGGTTAATTTGGATGATGGATTTTTGTGAGTGAATAAGCTAACCAAAGGTCTGTGATCAGTTACTACTATAAATTTTCTACCGTATAAGTATGGTCTGAAATAATTTATTCCCCAGTGGATTCCTAAAAGTTCTTTTTCAATTATTGCCTTGTTTACTTCATGTTTGTTGAGAGTTCGACTCGCATAGCAAATTGGTCTATCTTCACCAATTGTTCCTTGAGAAAGAACCGCGCCTAAGGCTTGATCTGAGGCGTCAGTGGTTAAGATGAATGGTTGTTCAAAATCGGGATATTTGAGAATTGGTGGATTGATTAATTTGTTTTTAAGATTTTCGAATGAGTTGTTACATTCTTCTGACCACTCAAAAAGTTTGTTCTTTTTAAGAAGGGAATTCAGAGGTTTTGCTATGTTTTTCGAAATTTGGTATAAAACGTCTATAATAATTGCAAAATGCGATGAATCTTCTGACTTCGTCAGCATTTTTAGGAATAGGGTAATTTTGAATAGTGTGATGCTTATTAGGATCAGTTTTTATACCTTTTTCTGTTATTTGATGACCGAGGTATATTACTTCTCTTTTTAGAAAATTGCATTTACTGGGATTAAGTTTCAGATTATATTTTTGAAGTCTTTGAAAATTTTTTTCGAGATTTTTGTTATGATGTTGAAGACTACATCCAAAAACAATAATGTCATCAACATATATAAAAGCATTAGATTCTAGACCACTGAGTGCTATAGATAACATTCTTTGGAAGCTGTTTGTTGAAATCTTCAAGCCGAATGGCAAACGTTTAAAGTGAAAGTGTCCCTCGATTTGTCGAGAATGCTGTTAAATGTCTTGAATTTGGATTGATTTCAATTTGGTGAAATGAACTTGTCATGTCTAGAGTTGAGAAATATTTCGCTCGACCTAGGTGGTCTAAGACATCTTCAAGTCTAGTTAATGGGAATTTATCATCAACAATTTTTTTGTTGAGCTGTCTAAAATCGACTACAAGTCTCCATTTTTTGGTATCATCCGTACTTTTTTTTTGGTACTATCAATAAAGGTGAATTATATGGGCTAGTTGACTTTTCTATTATATTATCCTTAAGCATATCTTGAACTTGATCATTTATTTCTTGTAACTGTGAATGCGGTAAACGGTAATTTTTGACATAAACCGGACTATTTTCAATGCAAGCTATATCTTGTTTGTAAAAGTTATTTGCTGTTAATTTTTCATTAGGCAAATGAAATATACCTTGGTATTCTTCACACAAGTGTAGTATTGAATTTTTAGCTTCTGTATCTAGACCTTCTATTTTTAATTCGTTTTTTAATTTTGCAAATCTGTTGCTAGAATCTTTGAATGTTGTATTAAGCGGATTTAATACATAATAGTGTTTTAATGATTGAATTTCAGGCGTGAAATTTTCTAAATTAACTTTCAAATCTGTCGTATTTAAGATCTTTATATGGGCGATGCCTTGAGCTGGGACTATTGTATTGGCAATGAATACTCCTTTGCAAATTTCTTGGTTATAAATTACACTGTCTTCCTTGATGTTCAGACATACTGCCTTTATTACTTCGCATCTTGGAGGAATGGTGATAAAGCTGTTAAAATTGCTTCTTATCGGTATCACTATTTCTTCATTCTGCGTATGTATGGCGAGTGTAAATGTCTCATAATCAATTTTGCATAAGTATTTCATTAAAAAATCTCTGCCAATTATACCATGAGTCAATAATGGTAAGTTATTGTCTACCATATGAAATTTGTGACTTAGATTAAAGTTTTCATACATTAGTTTCATGACTGTTGTTCCAAAGGATAATGTTTCAATGTTTGTTATGCCCGTAATTTTGCACGTTTCATCTTCATCTAAATAATAATCATTTAAATTATTTAATTTGCAGATAGGTATGTCTGCACCTGTATCAATTAGAAAATTAATGTTTTTACCAGACAATTTGTCTTTTAATGTTACAAAGTTTGTTACATTATTGTTTAGTTGAAGAATTCGCGTATTTATATGTTTTTTTATTTCGATGCAGTACCTGGGCTGCTGTTGTTTGCTGTGTCTTGGATAAAATTTACTGTACGTTGCCTATTGTATTGTGAGTGGTTTATATTGTTGTTGTTCGAGCGTGTATAGTTACTGTGCTTTTGAAAATTTTTACTGGTGTTAAAATTTGAATTATTTCTTTGTGTATTATAGTTTCTGTTATTTTGATTGTATCTATCCTGTGTAAAATTGTTATAGCTATTATTGTTTGGAAACGATCTATAATTTCTATTAAAGAATCTTTGCTTGCTTTGAAATTGTTTATTATATGAATATATCTGTGGTTCTAGAGGTTTCTCAATTTGTGAAGCTAGTGCAGCTGCTTCAGAGAATTTCGTGCATTGCGCTGCAAAAATTGTTGGTTTGAGATTTTCATTTAAACCATTTTGAAAAATATTAAGTGCCAGTTTATCATTTAATTTGGTTACCGTTTCTCTATTAACTTCACCTACTTCTTGAATTTGTAGGTTATTCAAGTCATTTATCAGATTTAACACTTTGTCCGTGAATACTTTGATTCCTGAATTTCTTTGTTTTAGTTCAGCGAGTTGTGAATAAATTTTTTGTGGTGTGTTACCTGATTTAAAACTTGCTTTCAGTGTTGTCCTCAACTCTTTCACTGATATTGGTGTTTCCGCTGTGACCATTCTATTCTTTGCCTTATGGGATATTCTTGCGTTCCAAACGAAATTTATTAACTCTTTCTTGGAGTCATCTTTTAATGTTTTATCATATAATTCTATGATTGTTAGGAAGTTATCTAATTCCTTGTATTCTCCAGCAAATTCTGGGATTATTTTTAATGCTGTCACTATGTCAAATGCAGCCATTTTTATTCTATTGTTGTCTTCTGTAGTTTCACAACTAGAATCCGAATCGTAGTCTAATCTTGTCTCGTTGTAGCTTTCCTCAATTTTCAAATTTATATGATATTTTGCTTTCAGGTATATACCATTGAATCTTTGTATTGCAGTCTCTAAATCTTTACTCGAATATTGTACTTTTAATCGTTTTGCTATAGATTCGAATTCCTTATGAATCTCCTTTAATCTAGTAGACTTGTTTAGGAGATTTTGAGCCGAAAATTTTCTTTGGGGGTTTTTAGTGAAAGTTTGGTGTAGTTTTTCTACTTTCTTGATTAATTTCTCGCAATCTTTCATCAAAATTTAAAATTTATCGTAAGACATGGTTTATATTTTAATTTTCTTTATTTATTCATAATTTTTTTTTTTTATTTTTTTTTTTGTATTTATATATTTTTACTCTACACTTTAAATGATATATTTTAAAATAATGTTAAGTAGATACCATAATTTATAATCAAATCCTCTATAAAAAAAAATCTATTTAAGATATAATTTCTTTGAATATTTGCTTAAGTTATACAACATATTCGTAAGTACTTTGAACAATCGATAAATATAAATTTTTTTTTTTTTTTTTTTTTTTTTTACTCTTACTACAGTATTCGAATATCGTTTCTTTAAACCTTTTTTATGCTCTTTGTAAAGAAAGTAAAGAAATTGAATTAGTTTAAGTAATAATATTATTAACAGTATTGTTAATATTTGATTATTTTCTATCTGTACTGTGTCTTCTATGTTGATGTTGTTGACAATTTCCCCGTTATTGTCCGCCTGTTTTGACTGCGTTTTTCCCATTCTAACTTTTGTAGTGGTTAAGTGTCTTCTTGTAATATTCGTTGTATGGAACTATAGGTTGTTCTCCTGCTTTCTTGCTTTCAACTTTTTCTTCGTAAATTCTCCTCGATAGATTTCTTCTCTGGATATCTTTGGGCTGCTGCAGTTGTTTAACCTTCTTTTGGAGATTCCTTTGCTCGTTCTTCAGCTGTTTAGCTTTCTGTAGTAGTTCCTTCTTCAATTTCTTGTCCGTTGTTATAGAAATGATGCGATGAATTTCGCCTAACTGCTGCCTTAGTTTAACTGCCTTCCCTCCTCTTGGCCTCTTCGTCTACTTGCTCTGCAACGTGTTTAATGAAATTGGCTGTGGACCTGCTTGCGAGTTGGCTCGTATTTCCTTCTGTAGCGCAGATGCCTTCTGTCTATACTCCTCCAGTGTAATCTTTTTGTATTTGGCCGTATTTGTAGGCTCATATGTCACGGTCGCCATGTAATATTTTGTTTTGTTTATTTGTATCTTTAAGCTCAAGACTAGGCTTAATTTGCCGCTATATAGTCTTCAAGCTTTAAAGGTAAGCAAGGCAAGGCTATATGCCGCTTTACTGCCTCTGCTTAGGTCGGTTGATCAGGCTGAAGAGTGCCGCTTTGTGATCAGTAGGCTATGAAGCCGAATTACGAGAAATGAATATACTTCAATGCAGTAATAATCAAGTCTGAGTTCTTTATTCTTTTCTTCGTCTTTTATATAATTGTTTTACATAGATTCTTATGGAAAATCATTCCATAAGCAAGAAATGGCAATTTCAAGAAATGAATTGTCCAATAAGCAAATTCATTGCTTTCTTACTTATTGAATGACCTTTCACAATAATAATTTACATCAATTGTTATGACACACATTTTTGTCACCTACTTGACTTACTTGTAAATGGTATCAAATTGCTGATTCTTAAGATTGTAATTTCTTTTGATAAATCGGAAGTAAATTGTATTTCTGTTTTGTTTTGTATTGTTTTGCAATATGAGATATATTTGCTTACAAGCATGATACGGCGCTTGCACAATAATATATGTGCGTACAATGATGTGCTCATATCATGTCATTAAGCATTGTGCATTATTATTATTCATGCTATGTATGTACGTTTGTATATACGTACGTAATGTGTATACTACACAACATTGCTTATCTACTCACCGAGCCGGGAAGTGTTGGTTATGTTTTATGACTTCTCGTTCAATGTCTTGGGGCCAAGCGGATACCTCAGCGTAATGAGTGTCCCAGCAGCGATTTAAGAGCCATACAAGATGGCGGATCTACTTTAATGGTAAGTACAAGAAAGAAAATACTCCTTGTTTTATAGTTTTATTAGTGTGCGTGCTTGTCTTTTAGATATTTGTTGTGCAACGAGTTTTCCTGCTCACAAGTGGAGATCGAGCATTACCTCGCGGAGAGCTTTGGGACTGGCGAACCAAAAGAAAGCTTTGTTTTTCGGTGTCGAGAAAATAAATGAAATGACACGCAAAATTCTATGTAAAAATAAATATATAAACAAGAGCCCTAGAAATATTTTTCGGGGATATTTCCTCTTTATTCCTCAATTCCTTTATTTTTTCTTTATTTCTTCGCCGTTCTCGCATCTATTGTAAAGCAAAGGCGGACACTAGGAGAACTTATGAGTTATGTAAAAAAAAATTACATAATTAAAAATTGCTCCGCTTAAATAGAGATCATTGTTGGTGTCTATAAATGTATGCACTCACCGCCCCTTCAAGGAAAAAACTCCTAAATTTTCAACCCTTCGACTTTTTTGTCCTATCAGAAAATTACTTTTAACTAACAAAACGAATCGCACGGCTTTTAATAAATAAAAACAGATCACTTCAAATAATTTCACTACTACTTTATTTTATCAAAAATAAATTCGCTTGAAACAAAATTCTTTCACGTTTATACTCAGATAATTTAAGGAATAACGAGAGCTAGATCTTCAATAGCAGAAACTTTTTTTCAGAAGACCGTTTCTTGGGAGATGCCGGAAGATGCATTTTTTCAGTGAGCTCGGTCGTTGGTTCTTATGACATATTGCTCCGAATTTCGGCGTTATAATTATGTAAGGTTCACATTACAATTTCAAATAAATATCATATAAATATAAAACTTTGCATTTTAATTAACATAAAAACATTATTCTATTCTGCTGATTTTTAATTTAATTTTCAGATCTAATCCGGGATTTGCCATTGAAGCTGGATACTGCCCAGTTGGTTCGCTACTGGATAGGAGGTGTTTTCCTGCATAATTTCAAATATTTCAGCAAGTGCATATGCTCCTTCTTTTTAACTATCCTCTAATAATCGCCACCTTTAACTGTTTTAGGGATATGGAATACTAATTTATTTAGTGATTATTTCCAATTCTAACCCTTGTCAACTTACTTTTTACCGTCACTGTATATGTATATTTTAGATACATAGCGAGTTACCCATAATTGAAGCTTGTTGAATTTCAGACCGAAGAAATAAATTCGACAAAAAAAAAAGAATTCCATTTGATTTGTTTTAATTTTCTAGCCGATGTGAAGAAGAAATTGAAATTGATAATACCATAAAATAATGAAATATAAGGAAGTAGCACCTAAGAACTCCTTTCATGTTCATATCTGTTTTTTTTTGTACTTTCAAGGCAATTTTTCTTGACGCCACTATTTTCATTAAAAATTTATTTAAGAATACCTAGTTAAGCATTAAATGTTTGTTAGGAACGTACCTATGATACAATTTTACTTCAGAATATGTTCGAGCATGCCAATATTGGAAGATAAGAATAAAAAATAAGGGACTATACAAACTAGACTAGACTCATGTAGAAGATAGGTGAATTACATCGCATTATATTACTATCGCAGATTATTGCCCATTTCAGATAATTTACTTGCCCAGCTATATTTAATAAAATCAACATCTGATTTTCGCTCAACCAAGGATATAGAGCATTGCTCGCCTTACTGGTTTGCATTTCTATGGATCGGACATTAAATTTGACTTAAATGAAAGTAAACACACTAACACTACAGTCAAAGCAAAGAAATAAAAGAAAATTATTAGATGGCGTTACATCTGAACCTCATCCCATAAATGCCTGTCCCCAAGGCTCTGTTATCTCTCCTCCAACTCTCTTTTTAATTAATAATCTGCTTTCCCTTACGTTCAGTCCCATCCATAGTTTCGCTGAGGACAGTATCCTTGATTTCACTTACTCCTTTGACATTCCTGCGGACTCCAGGGGAAATCTCGTAGTTGTTAAGCAAGATTGCATGATTTGGTCATAGAATAATGATCTTGACAATATGCACGCTGGAGTCCAAACGAATCGCGTCGAATTCAATGCATCTATGATCCAAAGCTGCTTCATTTCATTACAAAAAGCCCATAACTTAACAACTCCGGTTTTTTTGATGTGCCATTAATTTCTGATTCATGGTTACTAAGCATTCCTGGCATTAATATTTGCAGTAAGTTAAACTGGACAGATCACATCTTCTCTATTTCCAAAGAAGCATCGAAATGTCTTGGATTTCTGAAAAGGTGTAAGAAATATTTCAGCACGTCAAATCTACCGCTTCTCTACAAGTCGTACATTAGACCAAGAAATGAATACAATTTCCATATATGGGCTGAGTCTGCTCAGCCTTAGCTTCATCGGATAATGTCCAAAAGAGAGCCTTCAAGCTCATTGGCAATCCGGCAATAACTTGTCATAACGACTCACTCGCAGCAATGTTAGATGCCTTTTGCTCCTTTATCGCTACATGCTAGTCAATACTCTGATGGAATATCTAGTCTAATCCCTCCTAGAGCGATTCCTGCACGCAATACTCATGCTGCAAACCGCGCACATCATTTTAAGGCAAAAAAACAACAACGCGGTGGCGATAATGATGGCGGTAAGGTGAACGTAACACACCGACGCGGTGGCACGGTTGGCAAACTTACACAAACTTAAGAAAGTTTTGAAAACAAAATATTATAATATCTCTGTATTCTGGATGTGACAAGTCATACAGAATTTTTGCTTAATTTTACGACTGAAATCAGTTCTTCACTCAGTGATATGACTGCACTGTTTCAACTGAAATGAATTTTGCTATCGCTGTGAGAATGCTACATGCAGCAACTCACCGCCACCGCTTCTGTCACCTCCACCGCGTTTAGTGTGATCGCTCGCAATCATTTCAATATTGTGCATTCCACTGCAACCACCGTCTCTACCGCCACCGCCAGCGTCGGTGTGTGCTTGCCTTTACCCTTCGAATTACTTTCGACCGTACAGTAAAATTCCGTAATGCTTTTTTATCCGGAAGAGTGCGAAAGTGAAAGAGTTTACCATCTTCTGTTTTTCTTTCGGCATACAATTTGCGGAAGTTTAATGACCAAATACATCGGTACCTCCGCCACTCTTCTCATATACCCAATCTCCATCCTAGAATGCTGTGCTTTGCATTATATGGTATCCCCTGAACTTGGCTTAATAATATACAAAAACAGAAAGCGGATTACTTCCAAATTGAAAACAAAAGAGTGGAAAGGATGGCTAAACTTTGTTCTCTTTTATCCTGCCCTCTTAGATATTTCTCTGCTTTTTAGGCTGCTTGTCTTCTTCCTTAATAAGCAAATGTTTATCTCAGTATTTCACAAGACCAGTCGTGCACATTTGTAATTTTTTTTTCACATTTCTCGTTCAGCACTAGACTGTGGAACATTTGTATTTACTGCCGGCAATGTCACACCTGAATTTCCTTATATTTATATAGAAGTGTAACTGTAAAAATTTCAAAATCGTTGGATCGTAATTATATGTGAAGTTTCTTGACTGACAAAGCTGTCTCAGCCCTATAAAGTTCGGGACACTTACAATCCTCCAGTAGGAAAGGCGGTTATTCTAGGATTATAATCGGGAAGTGATGAGGGAGAACAGGAATGCTCATTAACCGGTCCATTTGACCTACTTTTAATATAGGCATGTCATTAAATCTCTAAAATGATGACTCCTTTTTAGTATAAGATAATTTCGCAAATTAAATTATAATTCAAAGCAATCATTTCAGTGACATAAGTTTTAACACCAATCACAATACGCGCAAGTCCGAACTGTATAAATGCTATACATATGTTAAGTACCACCTGTTTATGGGGCAAGCAGGAGCCGTATCCAGTTCTCCCTTGCACCCTGGTGCTGCGTAGCTAAAACCACCTTGTCTTTTGTTTTAGAGACAAACACTACGCCTTCTTTCTAACTTCACAATTTTTATTTGATCTAAACAATTTTGCTTTTTTATTATTTCAATCTCACAAAGTTTATTTGATCTAACAATTTTGCTTTTTCTTTTTCTTGCTTCTTTAGTTTTCATCTACCGAGACCGCGACGAACCGAAAATGCGAAAAAAATTCAACTCCAAATTCCATACTACCGCCGCGTATAAAATTTATATCACACTTTGTCTGGTGTTCAAATCCGACTGAGCTCTTTATCACTTTCATAGCGATCAAGAGCCGTCGCTCAGGGTAGAAAATGCATAGTTGCATTTCTACCCTGAGAAAAACTTTCATGTATTCTGGACTTGATTAAACAAGTCCAGAATATTTTTTGATGGACGGTGGTTTGAAAAAATGTAATATGATGTTTTTATAAACATCGACCACCGTCCCGTCGCTTGAAAATGCGGCGCGCGTATACATGCAATGTAAATTCGCAGCGCGCATTTCTTATCGCGAAGCTTTTTTTTTGGGATATGTATGTACGTTTGTACATACATACATATTGTAATTTTCACGACAAATCGTATTGAAGCTACAATTTGCCTTTTGCTTTATTTATTAAAGCAATTATTTTTACTGGCAAATTTTGCTGAAGGCAGAATTTGCCATTGAAAATAATTTGGTTTTAATGCTTGGAATGTGAAGAAAATTGCTGATGCAATTTTCTGCACTGATTGACTATATAAGCTAATCATGTTTTTAAGCACGATTAGCTTATATGAAAATTTATGAATTAAAATTTTTATATGTTGTCTTTTTTTCAGATTTAATTTTAGGCCTGTTTCCGATATATAACACATATAAGAAAACGAGAGTCTGACGCACAAGAAATATGTGACTCATGAATTGCGCACAATTCCATTCTACCTAACTCACTTAAACTCCTTTTACTCCAGAGTTTGAGTTTTCTGAGAGCAATACTGAAATCTAATCAAAGTTCTGTGCTTTTATTGTGTCTATAAGGAGCACTCTTAATTTTTTCTACTCGGCCGGCCTTTTCAGAACAAACTACCCACATAACTATAACTGCAAGAGAGAAATGCAGTGGAAAATTTAATTCAGGATATTTCAAGATGAAAATTTTTTGCATCATGTTTCTGATATTACATAATATGTTTACTTTTTTTACTCACAATTTTCAGGTAATCAGCTTCGCTCCTTGCTCCAAGATCCTGGTACCTTAGGTAAATTTCTAGTGAATTAACTGATCTACGTTAAATTTTCAAGTACCAAAGTTTTTATTTATTTACAGTGGCTTGGGGAAGGCTATATATGTACATACTCTTCGTGTGTGTGATTGATCAAAAGTAAATCAAGCCTAACTCGATCCATTTTGTATGATTTTAAAAATTAAGCTTTAGTCGGGAGAAGAATTGCAACTTCAATCTTACCATTTTTACTTGTATGTTTCAAATATATTCAAAGGGTTTTGAATTGAGTAAAGATGTAAACCTCACAAGTGCTGTTTCCAAGACACAAGTCTTCTTATCATCGTTAAGCGGTATATTCACGATAAAATGAGACACTTAAAAGCTTTTCCAGAATGAGAATTAAGTTTATATTTTAGCAGCTTTATTTTCACTCCTGACTATAAACAGATATCGTAATAAATAGCTATAAGCATTTCTCCATCTCCTCAACTTATCCAGACCTGTATATGTAAATATCTCCCGCTTAATGACTATAACCAAGACACTCTGCACAATTAAGTTGACAAAGTGGGTCGTTAATTTTACATATCTCTTTCCTTCTCTCTATGCCCAAACGTAATCACTTCGAGTTAGTTTTACTTCTACTGATCCAATTTTAACGAAAAACATGCTTTCAGGAAAGAGTTTCATATTTCCAGAAAATTTCTAAATTAAAAATTTAGAAAAGAAACTTCCGTCGTACAGTTAGTCGTAATTAGCGCTACGAAAATAGTTTCAATATACATAAATGGCTCTGTTATTTTTTTTTCAAATGAAGACGAAATCAATATGATAGTTCTAGACAAGCCAACAAAAGTATACTGACGCCGCTAAAAATAATCATCCATTAAAAAACCTAACAAGAAATTTTTATTTCACTTTCGAATATTATTTATTTCTTTATTTTACTTACTTTCGTGAACTAAGTAATTAGGAAGGTCGTGTAGTTTAAAGGAGAGGAAAAAATTTTACAATCCCAAAAGTTAGAAGCATTTGTTGTAGAACTTTTAAAAGGCATCTTTAAAGGTTCGTTTAATTAATTACTTTTAACTTTTCAACCTCTCGTAAGTTTTATAATTTTTTATAGTTAGGTGTAGAGTATAAAAGGGCGGAATGTTTTCAACTCGGTATGAGGATGAGTATTGACTTTATATCGGATTCAAATAATTTTTGATGGGTTTAATATTATAATTGCAGTTAAGCCTTAATTGTAATAATTAACCAGAAAAAAACAGTTATATATTTAATTAATACACCGTTCTATAAAAATTTGGTTTTCTCATCGCAGCCCTTTATCATCACTTAATATACATATTTTTTTAGATGGAATGTTGCAGTTTTTGCTTATATTAATAATATGCCAAGGGTCTAATTTAAGTGTAAAATTTTCTTAGATCCAACTAAAAAAATTAAAAAAACAAACTCAGAAGATGTAGAAACATGTGTAGTTGCAATGAAATTGTGGTGAGGTATTCTCCTATCTGCCAATATCCGGACATTAAAGTCTCATGTGATTAAGCTGGAGCACTAGGTACTAGAAATAGTACAGTTCAATGCATCCTTAAAAATTATATATCCATATCCATCCACCTGACGACGGGAAAAACCTTCATCTATAGAAGACTGTAAGCTGTGAATGGTTTTGAATGCAATTAATTTAAATTTCTCCTGAATTGTAAGTAGGTACACTTGCCAGAATTACCAACGAATACCTTCTAAGCCTTAGTTGCTTTTGCCTTACTTACAGTTTCGGAAATGTGACATTTATATACAGAGCTTAGGATATGTATGAGATGGAGATGGACACAGGCGTAAAGTCTGATATCTACCCCAATTCTTCTTCACAACTTTCTCATTATAAGCCAATGTTGAATACCATTTCATCTTCCCATCCACTATCTGCTATCCTAAACTCTCCCGACATTTCTACGGCATGATATTTTTAATAAAATGGTATGCAGTGCAGTCGTTTGTGCTCCGATCGGAGTATTTGTATTCAAATAGCGGTACAACTTCTTTTACGAAAGTTTTTGGTATTAAGGAGTTCTTTTCATTTGTTAAACTCGTGTATTTGTTAGCAAACCAAGTTTATTCAAAAGATATTATTCACGTATTCCTGCAACTGCTTTTAGTACTGTGTCCTCAAAACTTATACGATGGGGATATCAAGGGATTGTCTTATTTTTTTTAACTCTTGTTCTATAAGTAGTTTTTTTATGCACAGGAGTGGTTTGAATTTGTTTAACTCCAAGCTTAATACCTTAAATCACACTTTTCCAAACCTTATTGATCGAAATTAGGTAATGACTGTAAATTCCATAAGGTCGTAACAAAAACCGTTATTTAGTTGATAAGGAAAACGAGAACAAAAACTAGAATTGGGCTTAGAACAATTCTTACGATACTTTAGATTAATGCATGTGTGTAATTTCGTACGGTATGCAAGATTGATTGTTTAAGTGTTTTTTTACATCTATTTCTAGAACGGTTCTTCGGACAGTAAAAATGATTATGTATAATCAATTTTATAGGATTTTGTATTCTGAAAAACTTTACAGTACGATAAAAACATCTTCACAGTATAATATAAAACATTTGCACAATATATATGGTATATATATAATAGCACAATTATCTTATGGAAAGACCACGGAGAGGTCCCTCGATTTGGTTTATTTTTGAAGTTGTATTTACTATTTTTATGACAACGCCGTGTACAAATTTCAGGTCTCTCCGCTAACGCGTTCTCGGACAGTGTCCAAATATATAGTGAAAAACGAAATGTTTGTATGGCAACCCTAAGAAGGAGTTACCCGATGTGCCCAATTGGGAACTTAAATCCTTTTTTTTTAGCAGGCCACATGGGAAATAACTCGAGAACACAGTTTCCATGAGGACAAACAGACAGACATACAGACAGACAGACAGACAGACAGACGGCCGGACAAATGGACAGAGGGAAATACAAAACCAAAATAATTTTGATGCGTATCTATTATTATTATTATTATTATTAATTGTGGGGGATGCAGACAGGATTTCTGCCTCTCATCTTGTCACTGCGACCTATAAGATCTATTGTGACATTACCCTTGATGCCCTAGGGCGCCTATTCGAACTTAAGGTCGTTGATGAAGCCTATAAAATTCTTTACGGCCATTTTATCAACATCGTCTGGTAGTGGAAATGCCTTTCCTAGATGTCTCAGCCTTATGCGGCACAGAGCTTCACAGTCACATAGGACATGTTCAGCGGATTCATCGTCTTCCATACAGAATCGACAGGTCTCATCATTGACCTTACTCATCTTCTCAAGGTGGTATCTAAGTGGGTAATGCCCAGTAAGTAGACCCGTTATTAGCCTTAGTTCCTTCCTGCTGAGTGTGAGGAATTCTTTGGTCCTCTGTTGCGAGTACTTTATAAACTACTTCGCTTGTCTCAGCCCCGGGGTATATTCCCAATATTCCTTCTTAGTTCTGTCCTCCCAAAGCCTGATCTGAGCTGAGAGGTGACTTTATGGGTGTCCAAAGACCGGCTCCGGGCCATCAAACGGAGATTTGGCTCCTGCCTTTGCAAGGCAGTACGCAATCTCGTTTCCAATAATGCCTTCATGTCCTGGTACCCAGATCAGTGTCACCCTATTTGTCTCGGTCAGTTGCTTTAAGACAGTAAGACAGTCCCAAACCAGCTTTGACTCAACGGTAAACGAGTTTAGCGCTTTAAGTACTGCTTGGCTGTCTGGTATTATGTATATTTTTACTCGACGCATATTTTTATGGATTATTT
The DNA here is from genome assembly GCA_963930735.1 of Dioctria linearis. NCBI lineage: Eukaryota > Metazoa > Arthropoda > Insecta > Diptera > Asilidae > Dioctria > Dioctria linearis. Next base: position 217,167,658 of record OZ005742.1, on the reverse strand, counting down.
CGCGAGCTCAGAGTTCTATGGCGTGTATTTCTGCTTGAAAAATGGTTGGTGACGCCCCCAGTGCCTTTGCGAGATGGCACCTTGACCCATATATCCCCACGCCTGCTTTACCTTGAATTTTGGATCCATCCGTGTACCATTTAAGAGATCCTTTTTCAAAGGGTAGGTCCCCAGTGTGCCACTGTTGACGGTTCCCCACGATCACCTTAAATGGTGTTTCAAAGTTATGGCGTTTCGGCATAACGTCTGAAATTGGGTTAGCCATCGGGTCCTCTATGAAATATTGGAGGACTTACAGGTGGCCAACCAGATTATTTGAACTTAGGAGGTTTGCCCTTTGTAGCCTAATTGCACTAAGTATGGCCTGCTCCTTAACATGCAAATGTAAGGGTAGAAAGTCCAACATAGCCTCTAGGGCCGCAGCTGGGCAGGTACGCATGGCACCGGCTAATCCTAGACATGCAAGCCGTTGTAGTTTTTGCAAACTAGTGAGGCGTATGTGATCATGGGTCTTATAATAGATGTGTATATGACCACAGAGTCATTTTTGGTTTAAGACCCCTGCGGCATGTCCATGTTGGCACTGTAGCTTTATCCAGTATTCTTTTTAAGTGAGAGTTCCAGTTAGTCTATTATCCAGAGTAATACCTAGATATTTGACTTCCTTTGAAAATTCCACTACTGTTCCCTCAAGGGATGGTGCTTTTAGGTAAAGCTTCCTTTTTCTCGTGAAGGGAACAACTGTTGTTTTACCAGGATTGGCTCGAAGTCCCATTATTTGGCACCAGTTGCGAACTATGTTTAGGGCATTTTGCAATAGATCAGTGATTATCTGATCATGTTTGCCCCTAATTGTAATCACCAGGTCATCCGCAAATCCCTGATTGTCATAGCCGGAGTTTGTTAGCTTTGTAGGAGATCACCTACAACCAGAGACCATAGTAGAGGGGGCATAACCCCACCTTGGGGACATCCCTTGGCAGCCACTACTGTAATAGAATCCTCCCCCAGGTTAGCAGTGATTCTCCGGTTTTCAAGCATAGCTTTTGTCCATTTTATCAAGGAAGGTTCAATTCCTTTTTTGGTAGCTGCATTCTCAATGGCTTCAAAGGAGGTATTGTCAAATGCCCCTTCGATGTCTAGGAATGCGCATAGGGCAGTCTCTTTATCCTCTACTGCCTTTTCTAGTCCTAGGACAAGATTATGTAGGGCAGTTGTGGTAGACTTTCCTGCTTGGTAAGCATGTTGATTTGGGTGCAGCGGTAATCGCGTGAGTGCACCGCTCCTTACATAGTTGTCTAACACTTTCTCCATTGTTTTGAGGAGAAATGAAGTTTGACTGATAGGACGGTAGGATGTCGGTAATGCAGGTGAACGCCCTCCCCCTTTGGGTATGAATGTTACCTTAACTTCCCTCCACGTCCTTGGTATATATCCTAGAGTATAACTTGCTCTAAAAATCTTAATGAGATTTATCAATATCTCTTCTAGCCCTTGTTGAAGTAGGGCTGGAAAGATGCCATCAGCTCCAGGCGATTTGTATGGCTTAAAGGTGTTGACGGCCCATTTGATTATTTATCCGTACAAACGAATGCAAAGTGATATTTTATCCACTTTACCTGATGGTATTAAATGGCAGAAGTCCGACTCGGGTTGGATGACATCTGAAGTCTTCCTGTACTATATAGAAGATGTCCTCTACGCTGATTTGCAAGAGAAAGGTGTCGAGTTTCCAATAATCTTGTTGGTAGATGGTCATAAGACACATCTTACCTATTCTCTCTCGAATTTATGTGAAAAGCTCCAAATAATTTTGATATGTCTATACCCGAACTCGACGAAAATTCTCCAGCCTGCAAAAGTATCTGTTTTTAAATATGGTTGGCCGTTTTTAATTTATGTTCATTGCAGCCATATAATGAAACCGAATGTAATGAAATGATTTTTGAATGTGATGAGCTCGGAAATGCTTCTACTAATATTGAGGTACTTCGCTTATAACATTTAATTTATTCTAAATTATTCAATTATGCTATTTTAGGTGTTGGAAGAATTTAATATAAATGATATGCCAGTAATCGTGCTAGATGATACGAATGTGGAGATTTCAGACTTCTGGCTTATACCTGAAACACCAGTGATAAAACAAACGGAGAGAAGAAGTTTAATTGCCCAACTCCTTTTCGACAATTAGAAGATACAAAGATAGAGAAAAAGCTTTAGAAGTCAAATTGAAAGAAGAATGGAAAACTAAAAGGGAAGAACACAGGAAGAAACGAGAAGAAAAGACAGCCCAAATATTGAAAAGAAAAATTGAAAGAAAACAAAATCCGGTAAGAATCAAAGCCAGGACTAAAATAAACGAACAAACCCTTCAAGAGGAAATATTGGCACCGTTGATGTTTCTACAAAGAAGCAAATGCATGTCCGCGACTTATTTTCCGAAAATAAGGAATCTGGCGAAACTAATGAAAACGTAAATAATATTAACGTAAATAGCATAATATCTCGATTATGCTATAGCTGTACTAACTTTGTAACGGTTACAAACGATGGTGTGGCATGCTCTCAGTGTTCGAAAGTTTTCCATAAAAGCTGCATAGATTATGCGAGCTTCAAAACATTTAGTTGCTCCAAATTTTCCTAAAAATATTCAAAAAAAGTAGTACATGTTATTGCTTCGCTGGTGCAAAATATGTAGGTACTTAAAGTATTAGCATGCACTTCTTTTTATGCATACAATGTGATGAATTTTTTCCGATTCTCTGTTATATATTGTTTTTTTTTCAAGAAATATCAAATTTTTTAATTTTGATTTTTTGTTAGAAAGAAAGTACTTAAGTTACAATAAACGATCGTCTAAACTTATAAATTCGTTTTGAAAATGGGGGCTCGGAACTAGCAAAGGCTTATGGCTCATAACTGGTCACAGGGGGGCTGACAACTGGGAAAAGGGACTTGTTTCACAATTTAACAATTTTTATAGTTATAGTCTATAAAAATAGTTGTTTTTCCACCTATTTTTAATAAGCTAATATTCAAATATGTTAAAAACATAACCATGGTTAAGCTAAGAGAGTTTTAAGCTTGTAGTAAGAAATCAAAGGTAATACTTTCCTTATGGGGGCACGGAACTGCGTTTCTTACCCTACAACGTTTCAACTAAATTAATCGAGGTATATGCTGTTCTCCGTTAAGGACTTTTATTCTCCATATCCGAAGGTCTTCATCAGATCTGGACCAAACTTTGAGATTGAATTGGTTTAGATATACGGGAGATATAGGGTAACATCCATAAAAAGAAATTAGTCGAACGGATTCCGTTCCATTTTTGAAAATGGTAAAAAAAGAAGATCAAAGATTGTAATAACTTTTACTGGATTCTTGAAGATCTCATAAAAAAGTCAGAGCTTTTACTGGATTCGTGAAGATCGCTTAAAAAAAGAACAAAATCTTGAGAAATCCAAATATTCTTCAGCTATGGATGATTAAGGAAAAAGGCAGATTTTTTTTAGAGTTGACTTTTTTATTATGTATTGTTTTGTTTTTGTTATTTTCAAGCATAGTTTGCTTATGCAAGTGATTTTATTTATTTTCCGAAAAAATGCATCGAGCAATTTTTCCACATGGTACTCTCAGAGCTACATAGCTTCCCACGAATAACTTTTAACAAAATTTTATTTTGTAAATTACTCACATTAACAAAAATTAAACAATTTTGATTTAATATGATCGGTTTTAATTTCGTTAGTCGTGTATTCCGTTCCAAAGCTGTTGGTACTAATTTTTAGCCCATGTTTCTGATAAACTAAGTTTTTATATCCTAGATGAAATCAATAGGATGTACTAAGTTTGTCATTCCGTTTGTAACACCTCGAAATAATGATGTTAGAGCAAAATGGGTTGGACATCCACGCATAATATTAAAATTTATTTTGATTTTTACATGTCCGTCCGTCCGTCTGTCCGCCTGTGCGAACAATAAGTCGAGAACGCGTATACATAGAGAGCTGAAATTTTATACACGGACTTTGAAAGCAGAATTAAGTTCGAAAATGATACAAAGCGGGCAACTCCTTCGTGGGGTTGCCATACAAAATTTCGTTTTCCATTATATATTTGGACACTGCCTGAGAACACGTCCACGTAGAGAGCTGAAATTAGGTGCATTGTGTTATCATTGTACTAGCAAATAAAATTTCAAAAATGGACTAAAACGGCCAACTCCTTCTTGGTGTTGCCATAAAAAAATTTAGGTTTTTTACGTAGGTATATTGGAAATATAATTCTAGAAATATATGCGAAAAACCACTTCAAAAATCAAACTTGCACAGAAGAGTGACTAAACGAAATTTCATAAGGGCATTCATCTAGGATAGGGTATCATAAGAATTGGTTTTATACCAATTCTAGCTTTATTGCTCGTTAAATTTAATATGCCCTAAATACGTTTAAGATGTGCTGCTTGCCTTTCATCTATATATTTAATTTTCCGTGTTATTAAAAGTATCCATAATTTTATTATATTGTTAAAAACCGGGGAAGTTTTATATAAATCACGTCTTCTATTTTATGTTTTTAAAAATACTGTGGAAGTCGACTGAAAAACAAACGACAAATGAAGGACATACCTACAATTTCCCCAAGGACAAATTTTCTGTCATTTTAAACCATCCAGGTATATACATAATTATATGTAGGTGGAGTCTTTCACATTACTAAGAATAAAAAATGGACAATAATTTGTTTTTATCAGTTTATATAAAGCCTTTTTTTTTTACACTCACAACAAGTTCCTTAATTATAATTTCGCTACTGAAACGCGCAGCTTTATTTTCCATGATTAAAACTTTTATTGCAGCTGATCTACATCTATATATGTACGTTTGCATACATACATCTTAGAGTACATATATACAAGTATGTAACATTTGCTGTTTAAAGACAATTGCTGCAAGTTTGGTCCATTAACGCAGAATGTTCTGCTTATGAAGCGTATTTGATTGATAACCGCCCTCATCAGTTAATATAGGTTATTTGTTTGCGTGTTGAGTAGATATACGGATCTATGTATATATAAGTTTCCCAAAATGATTTTCTTTCTGAAGGATATAATGCCTGTAGGTTTTGGGAATCAGAAGTTGTAAAAAAATTCTAGAATTTTCTCATTTAGGGGAAATGTCTGATAGTTGCAACAGAGGCAGCTTGAAACAATGCATTTTTAGATCCACGGGAACAAATTCAACCAAAAGTCGTACACCCATGTCAAGCGTCTCTCTTAGATGATTCATCCAATGTTATTTTTCAGTCGAGCAGTACGGAAAAGCCTGTTTTTGGAAAAGTTTTGTAAAAATTGTCTAACGTTGAGGTTATCTTCATAAGTAAATATATGTATATTATTTCTTGGCAAGCTCTTGCTACACATTATTACACACTACTATTTGTTTTATGGATAGTGTTGCGCAAGAATGTCTAGATGCAGTGATTCATTACCTTAGGCTCGTCGAAGACCGATGATGCGTTTGCATTAATATTGCATATAACTTGAGGCCGGTCAAAAGTTTTGAAGATAACTCCAAAAGAGGTGAATCAGTCCTTCTTAAGATGAAAAAATGGCTGTTTTTTGGTACAAAAGTAGACATATTTTCAACTCATCATTATGGAGAACTGGTAAGTCGTGGAAATTCTCTTTCCATGAGAAAAGTGTTCACAATAGAGTACTAATGGATGTGAAACAAGGAACGGAAGAAAAATACGCAAAATATTGGAACTGGGGTGTATATGACCCAAGTGGAAAAACTCGGTCTTTCGGCGGTTAAAAGTCAGTTATGACGTTAAAATGATCAAAACAAACTACACCACTCGATTACCGGCTTCTCCCTCTTTAGTTTGATTCCAAACGGGACGTATTTTGGACACCCCCCCCCCGCCCAAGACCCACCCCCAGTAATTGTTCACAAATATTTTTGTTGCCCAGACCCTAAATCAATAGAAAAAATCCCAGTGCTCTTCGACCCGCCCACACAGAGTTAGCCATCTTTCAATATTTCGATACTTCTCACGTTTTCTTTAACTCCCCAAGTATGTTAGAGATCTCGAGTGAAGAGTTAGGGGGTTTTAATCGGGGAAAACGAAAATTCCCATCTCCCAAACTCCCAAACCCTCCGAGTTGCAGAATCCGGCCCCAGGAAGATGTAATGATTCATTCATATTTGAAAAGTCAAAGCTCAAACAACACCATGAAATGAATGAAATTTTCAAAAAATACTTATATTAGGAAAATAAAAAAAACGTTGAAGTCGCAGTGTTGCTTTTGGCAGCCTCCGCTTTTCGGTTGTCAAATACAATAATAAAACCGTTTCCTTACCAAGAAAATCAATTTACCAACGAAAAGGCATTCAACTACGTGTTATCCAAATGTAGAAGGCCAGATGGACGAGATTGGGAAAAGGATTGGAAGTGAACATTGATAACAGTCCAGTCATAATAAAAGCATGCTGCGTTCTGCATAACCTTTGTAATGAGGAAACTGATTCAGTTTATGAAATCTTGTTAGCGGAACAAAACACACTCGGAGAAAGTTGTCCACAGCCCAATCATACAACAACAATTGGAAATCAGAATCCCAAAGGCACTTTAATTAGAAAGGCTTTGGCAGAATATTTTGGTAAGTAAAACATTAAATTTATTTATTATTAGTTTAGTTTATTAGGCACTCATAACACAGTTCATTTATTAGGCACAGGAGCACACAGTTTGCTCAGTATTAAAACAACATAACATTAAAAACCGTCGCGCAACTATTTATTTTGCGCTATTTCTAATAGCTTCTGCTGTAGCTCTAAGCTCTTCAGAGTAAAGTTTTCTAAAATTTCAACCTTCTTTTTCTGAATTTCGTTTGCCTCCTTCATCAATTCGTTTTGTTTTTGTCTTTGAGGGTTGCAGCTTTATTTAGTTTTTTTAATTTTAATTAAAATCTCGTCGCACAATTTTTCTTTCTTTCAAATTTGCTCAAATGCATTGGAAGGGCCAGCAGATTCTGTTAATGCTTCTTTCTCCCGTTCCGATGTTCGTGGGTGGCTGTGAGTCTTCTGCTACTAATTGCGAGCATTCCAGCTTTACTGTTCGAATTCCTCAAACTATTAAAATAAATGTATTAATTAAATCAGTACATGCAATTAGTACAAATAACCTAAAATTACAATTTCGTCTTGAGTTTCAATTTCGGGAAAACTCTCCACGCACAGCTCTATGATGTTGTATCTGAAAGCACCCAATATCTTATGTATTTTGATATATGGTGGCCAGTTAAATAGGTTTCCACCACAAGGGCCTGTTATTTTCCGGTCATGTCTAAGAATATTAGAAATAAAATGTTTTTCAAGTTTAAATGAATGTAGGATATATTTATTTTACCTATATTTCTGAGTCGAGTTGCTAATTTTTACTTGAATGTCTTTGCCTTCCAAAGCCACTTGGTATTTGTTCTTGATCTCTGCTGCAATTTCTTTGTAATTATGACCATTCTTTCTCTGACTTCTCAATTCTTTTATATTTTCAGCCCACCATTCTAACCACAGTATATTTGCCGCTCTGGGCCAAACTATCCGCTCCTTCCCCATACTTTGTTATTCTTTGAAAAAGACAAATATTAATCAACTGACTGCTATCATTGCTGACTTTAATGGAGAAACATTCCAGTTTCCAATAAACCTAGCTAATTTTAATGACGGTAGGTGGCACTTTTAACTGCAATTTCACTAAATGGAGTAAAATTTGGCCCATTTGAAAATGATGTGAAATCTTCCAAATGGGTTTATGATAGATTTCATATATGTGAGTGTAAGACACTGCAGATTTGACTCTATTTAATCAAAAATTAAGTAATTATGGGCACAGTCTGTCTAGGGTATTAGGCAGCATACTACGTAAGTCAGCACGAGCTTCCACACCAAGCATGTATGCAGTTACTTGACATTGAAACTTTTTAATTAAATTATGATACGAATTGTGAAAAATTTTTCAATTTAGAAAACAAAAGGAATTCAAATGAAGAATACATTGTGCTTAGTTGCTACTATCTGAGGTAAAACGTAAGGTTTTGGATGCAGCTGTATAATATTAATAAATTATAACCATAGCACAACAGTTGTTACCAAAGTATGAGCACTCGACGAAGATAAATTTAAGCAGTATTACAGAATAAAAAAAATAATTTGATGGATTACCAAAAAAAAAAAATACGAACGTCAATCCATCTGAAGTACCATTATTAATAAAGTTGAGGTTAGGATTAATGTATACATACTTATAAAATATTTTGTTAATATTATATTTCAAGTTGTGTGTCATTTATTGCCCCATTCTGGATATTAACTGATTGTTGAGGATATCAGAAGTATGTTTAGCAGCTGTTTCCACTGGAACTATTTTTTTGAATTTTGGAAAGAAGACTAAATAGGTGATGAAAGTTAGGCAATTGATGAATGAGATTATATCGATGAAAACTAAATGTAGACTGCACCATACGTTTCAAACAGCTTCATTATTAACCTGCAAGGTAATAAAATGTTAGTCAAAACAACTTATAGGACTGTTTACATAGCTTGTGACTGTACATATTAATAAATTTCATTTATAAAATCCACTTTTAGGTAAGTTGATTCGATTTACATAACATTACCTGTTAATTGCAATATGCCCCATCTAATGTTGCAAGTGACCCCTAACATGGTTACTTTGCAACATGGGAAGTTCTTCAGTAAAATGTCATATTTTGAAAAAATAAACATAAGATCTAAAGTTTCTAAATTTTTATTACTTCCCAACATATTGAGCTTTTCTAAAATTAAATATTTTTTTATGACCTAAAATTCGGAGTTATTAACAGTAATAGTAAATTTGTTGCAACCATCCTTCATCTCGCGTATTAATTGAAATTTTCCTCTCCAATGAATAATCTAAACAAAATTTTCTAGAATAGCTGGAAAATACTCCATGGATGGAGATTATTGTGCCGTGACCCAATATTCAATTGGTGAAATTGTGACAGCACGACTCGAGCTAGCGGCAGGTGTACAGGTAAATTGAATGATTTGCAATAACTAAGCATTTTATTTCGCACAGTGAAATGCCTGGCGATTGCGAATTGTTTACTTGAAAACTGTCACATCCACTGCTGTATGTAACTGGGCATTGAGTCATGGTTATGTAATTCACTTCGCATAGTGAAATACTCAGCTGGGCTCACTGTTTGTTTACATGCAGTACTGGGGGCTCCCGCTGTCGGCAGTGATTAACTTAATACTTTGTAATTATGATTGCAAGGTATTGCGCTGGTCACTGGGTCAAAGTCGCTTCCGCCTAGTTGAATGGAGGTGAGCACGATCGATTCGGTAGATCGGGTTGCGCAGTTAGAAGTTGGATTTTATTTGGAGATAACGGTTCGGTGTTCAATTAGTTTAGTTAAAATTCTGGAGTTCGATCGCGAGTAACTGTTTTTATAATAACAATAACTTTATAAAGTTTTATCATAGAATTACGCGAGTGTTTTTATTGGATTGCTTATGGGACACGACAAATTGGCGCAGCCGGATAAAGAGTAGGTAAGTGTTATCTTTTTTTTGAGTGAAACATTTTATTTTTCTTTTCATTTGTATTTTTTTTATTTTGTGGGAGTAAAGCTTATTAGCTGCTCCAGTTTTTTTTTTAAGTATTGGAGTAATGCTTTTTAGCTGCTCCATTTCTTTCATATTTTATGGGAGCTAATGCTTTTTAGCTGCTCCATTTTTGTGAAGTGTGGGAGTAATGCTTTTTTAGCTGCTCCATTTTTTTTTTTGTATTTTATGGGAGTTAATGCTTTTTTTGCTGCTTCATTTTTTTTTAATGTGGGAGTAAGGCTTTTATTTAGCGGCTCCGTTTTGTTGTATTTTTTGGGAGCTAACGCTTCTTTTAGCTGCTCCATTCTTAATTTTATTTACTTTCCAGAATTAATCTAAGAAGTGCTAGATTAAGTGAAGTACGTGTAGTTTTAAAGTATTAATATACGTGACTCATTGGGGCTCTGTTTGTGGGCGATAATGTTGCGCATAGTGCCTCAGCATCAATCTGTATGTTTGTGATGTGATTATTTTCTGTTGAGTGAGTGGAAAGTAGTATTGGGTTATCTTCGGGGGTGTGCTTGGGGTGAGGTAGTAAGTTGTTTAGTTGCACAGGAGGAAACATAATTAACTTGTGGGATTATTGTGATTTTGATATTTTCTGTATGGTTTTTGGGGAATTAAGATTAAAATTGGCAAAGTGAACATAAAAAATTATTCAAGACACTAAAAGAAAAGGCCAGAAGGGGAATATATGTATTTTTTATGGGTGAATCAGAGTAGTTTTTGTTTTTATAATTTTTGGTTAATTTTCTTTGCGTGTGAAAAAGGGTGAAAGTGTGAAAGTTCAGAGGTATGTAGTAATAAATTAATAATTTTAATTCGTGATTTGATTGTAAAAAGTTTCTTAACGTCACATTGGTCGTAATCGCGTTGAATTTAATCGTAAGCGGGTACGAGGAGTTTTAAGTGAAAGCAAAAAAGAAGACCTTAGCAAAGACGAGTGAAGAAAAAGTGCCGAAAGGTAACACGAAAAACTAAGAGAAACCAGCAAGCAAAACCATGGCCGATGTTTATGATAAAGCCATGGACTTGGTGTCCAGATATATACCAACGTTTTCCGGAGAAGAACGGCAAAACTGGCAAAGGAAGTTCATCGTTTCTTGAGCTGCTGCAATGATCTTTACGATCGTTTAAAGGAAGAGGAACAGCTAATCTTCATAAAATGTGTAAGATATTGGTTGTTAAATGACGCATATTATCTAGTTAGTTCAGAGGAGCCGAAGGATTTTGAGGCACTGCAGCAGGCAATTCAAACTGCCTACAAGCATGCGTACAAAGGCCCAGCGACGACATAAAAGATTATGCGGATAGGCTCAAAGAGCTACTGTGTCACATCAAGGCGGCAGTTTCGGCTAAGTATCCAGGCACAGACGGGGGATTGTTATCGGAACTGGAGGCCGACGCAGTAACAACTTCCAAAACCGGTGTAAGCTGTCAGTCCACTCGGGTTTACCTAACCGGAAAAAGGTTTAGTACATTGGAAGAGGTTCGGGAGGAGGCTCTCTACTTCGAAAAAGAGTCAGAAAGGCTTCAAGCTACGGCTCCAGGTGTATGGAAAAAAGCGCCAGAATATTACAGACAAACATCACATGTAATTTTAATGTTGAAAGACAGAGACAGTCCCAAATACATTTTCCATTGGTACGAAGGCCAACCCAATCAGGAAGGAACTGGGAAATTCCGGCTAGGGCAGCACAACAGCCCAGAGTTGTCAAATACTTCAAATGCGGTCGACCTGGACACATTGCGAGAGAGTGCGAACAAGTTCCTTTCTGTATGGGATGTGAGGAATATGGGCACGTGATATACAATTGCCAAATTCACCGCGTAAGAGTGGCCAACTGTGCAGCTAGCATTCAAGATAAATTCCATTCAGGAAGGGAAGGGCTTTATTGCCAATTCTGCCGAACATTTGACCATTACACGGATATCTGCGTAAAGAAGTATTTAGAAAAAAGAATAGAGAAGAAGAAAAATTGACTTCCAGTAATAAATTTATCATCACAGTCATATCAGATATAGCTTTAGAAGGTAAGTTTACGCTCTTAATCGACACTGGGTGTACGTGTAGTTTGATTAAATTCGACGGAATAAAAATAGATACGCCGATAAAAACACTTCAGAAAATACAAATTGGAGGACTGTTTGGATTTCTTAGGAACTCCATAGGTACTTGTGAGGCGAAGTTACTAATAGATAACAGTCAGCAGGCTTGTCGATTTAACGCCATAGGCGACACAGCTTCAATTCCAGTAGACGGTATCCTTGGGATGGATTTCCTCAGTGATAGAGCTGCTATCGACTGCATGAAGAGGAAATTGTGGATACCAAGCTCTGAAGCAGAATAAGAAAGTGCCGTTTGTGGGAACGTCGCCGCTATTGGAGAAGGTGTAAGGACTGCGTTCCATTTTCATAGTCTAGAAAATCCTTCGCAAGCCAGACTAGAGGAGGGTCAAATTAGTGTGGCAGAAAACATCAGACCAAGTAGCAATAACCCAGACAGCAAACGGAGAGGTATATCATGCAATGTAGAGCCAGCTACAAGGCACGGAGGGAAGAGCACAGCAATATGGCAGAAGACCTCGGCCAGAACTTACGACAGTGCGGAACTTGACAATGTAAGCGTCGAAGAATGTCATGAGAAAGGGAGGCGACAACTGGAATATTATGGGTATAACGGAAATAAGCTGGGAGATGGACCCGCATTTCCTAGAATTGCGAATGCAACAGCCTATCCTGTCAAAACCAGGAACTCCTCGCACGAATGGCACGCACCTCGTAAGTATCCTAAATGATTTGGATGGCGCTATAATTGTAGGAACAATTGTTATCCTCAACTAGGGAAAGCCCAGGAGATTCTGCAAAAAAGTAGGTTTAAATCGCAGGGAGATAATAGGAAGACCGATGGGACAGAAGTCCATCAAGGCAGAAGGAAAGTAAGGGAACGGAACTTCATTCATGTTGAAAATTCAACTTTGGCTACAAGTTCAATAAATCCTTACAACGTAGGTAACGGTTATGACCCAGGAATCAGAGGACGTAACCAACGACTTTGTGCAACAAATTCCCTCTAATTTCTGAAGAAATTCGATGAGCGGAGTTTGGTAGTCCATGGCCAGAAGGATATGAAAGGATGTATGAAGAAAACCCAGTGCCCATTGTCAGGCAAATTTAGAGATAAGAGGTAATTAAAAGTGTTTTAAACGAAATATATATATATGTACGTATAAAAGAACAAAACGAAAACATAAAGCCTTTGTAAAAACAAGTGAATAAGAAAGAAAAAATTTAAATTTTGAATAAAAAGGAAGAAATAAGAGTTTTAAAATAAAGAGAAGCTTGAAAAATAAAAAAAGAATTGAGAGATTAAAAAGAAAAGAGAAGTTTTTAAAAATAAAAAGTAAAATAAGAAGAAGAAAAAAATAATAAATGTGAATATGTTGTAAATGCATAGCACGATTGATTATTAACAAGTTCGTACAAGATAAAAGAAAAAGTCATCAAGTTCGAAAATATAATGTTTAGATACCGCAGTTTATAATTAAAGAACAATAATGGTTACTATAATAAGATACCTTAAGGCTTGGAGGTTAAGATAGATTGCATGTATGTAGTGTAGTGTTAGCCTTAGAAGATAAACGAGGGATATAATAGGTAATAGAAGGGTACGCAGACGAAAGCAATACCATCAATTACGCAGAGAATGAGAGGAAAAACAATGTTATACGGAGCCCTGGATTATTTAACTCGTGTAAATGCGAAATTTGGAAGTAAAGCCCGCACGGTAAGACGAGAGAGCGACCATGAATGGTGGATGAACACACACTAAACTACACACATAAAGACACATACACAAACAGACAGAAATAAACGCCCACACATAAGACTCGATACAATAGCAGACACACAAGCGTACAACATTCTACTAAAACAGAAGCATACAAAACAGGTAACAGAGACCTATACGGAATCGTGGCCCGCCACACCGCTCCGGTCAAAACATTGAACGACTTAGTCAGTCATAAACCTTGAACGGTCCCTGTGTATGGTGAGACCATATGGATGTAGCAGTTGGACCCACGACCAAGGCTGACCTCCGAAGGGAACAGCTCTTGAGAAGAATGGGCCAACATGTACATGCGATCGGTACTCCATAAGAAGGGGGGATTCGTGGACCGCACAGAATGCGGGACGAAGACAAATCACACACCACAAATCTAAGATAAATAGAAGATACCTTTGACGAAAGCCAACAGTAGTGAATCGCGCGCGAGACAAGCAACACGTAAAGTTGCGGAAAAGGTCACGGAATTTTAACAATTAATTTTTTTTTGAACTAAAATAAATATGTGTAAAGTAAAGTAGTTAAAACAGAAGGAAAGCGGAGGAATAAGAATAGGGATAGAGACAGTAAAAGTGAAAAATAGGTTATGGGTAAGTAATAGAATAACTAGACAGACTTGATTTATATTTTTGTTTTATTTATATTTTTGCATTTATATTTGTGTTAATTTTAACTATATTTTATCCATTTATTATTTAATTATATATATAGTTATTTTGAAAAATAGATATTTGTACCTCATGGTAATTTCATGAAAGACCGATTAAATAAGAATTAGTTTAGATGCATCCTTGGCGAACGAGGACACGAAGAAGAGAGTCATGCCAGGAGTATAAAGTAGTTACATATGTGGGTGTTCAAAATCATGAGCAATGACAAGAATGACATTGCACAGGATAATGAACAATCATATGATCGGGAAACATACAAAACTTTAAATAGGGTTCAGCTAGAAAATAAATATCTGACGTATAGTAGTAGAATAGTTTCAACATTGTACACTGAAAATATACACAATAGAGCAAACTGAACGTTTGCTAGCGTAGAAAACTTCTAATGAGCTCCGTGGCTGGAGCGAAACTGGTTAAGTAAAGCCGAATAGGTGCCTACACGGCCATTTCCCCTTAATTAAACTCCACTATTTTTTTGTTGAACCACAGTATCTCACAACATAATAAAAATTCATATCAAGACCTAACGAGCTGTCCTGCTATGCCGGCCAGCTTTCCCCATAAGGATGGCAGCACGACCCTAACAAAACTAACAAACTAAACAGAACATGTAACTGCATGAAACACAACACATAAAAACACGAACACATCATCTACTCCACTTAATCGAAGGTTTTTCTAGTACCTCACTTAGGCACTACGGTGGCTAAACAAAGTGACTTACGGCGCTGCCGTACAACGTTTCGTCATGCTGCTCCACGAAAGCTTCATGGACACAGATGACATTAGGACGAGCACTTGCACTTTTTTTGCAAAATTTTAAAATGGTTTTAGGGTTTTCTCGATCGGGCTGGTTTGAAGCATTGGGGGTAAGGCTTGAAATGTTTCTATCTCTTTCCTGATAAATTCTCTGTTCTTTATCATTATGGTTTCATTGTGGTATTGTATAACATAGCTGCCGTTTAAGTGTCTGGTTGAATTATTTTCGAAAATTTCTCCAAGGAAGTCGTCGAGGAATATTATATTTTCGTTAGTTATTTCATTTTTTTCATTTTTGTTAAACTGGTAATCACATTCAGCCTCCAATCCCCTCATTAGACGACTAATACAATGATCGTCTGGTAGTTTTTCAACCTGACTTTCCTTGCATATTGTTAAAATCCAAATGCTACTGCGCTTCTCGTTTATTCCGAATCTTTCAGACTGATTAATTATTAATTCTTCGAGGTTTAAATACGCACGCTTCTAGTTTTTCGTTGTAGGTCTAACAATGCTATGTTTATATTAACTTCTGCTTGTCTTCGTCAGTGAAACTATATACAGAAAAATTGACTCCTTTGCAACAATTATCGGTTCGGCGTACTCTATAGCATCTATCTAATTTTCGTAGAGGAGCGTTTCTATTTGAGCTATGAGTTGGTTAATTTCTTCTTTGTCCAGGATGTTAGTGTTTACAATTCCTTTCTTAGCCAACTATTCTGCAAGTATTATTTCATTAACTTCCTGTTTTAGGATACTTAGCTGGTTGAATAGCATCTGTTCATATTTTTCACAATTTCGTTCATCTAGTTGTTTAGCGATATTGTTATATTGATGTATCAGTGTAGTTGTGAACTCCATTAATTTGTTGTTTATTTTATATTGCTCATTATTGTTGGACATTAGGTCATTTTGACTTTTACTTATGTTATCCCAATCTGTAGCATCAGGTGAACCGGCCATCCATTTCCACGCAGATTCTATCCAGTTAATTGATCTCCCTTTTCTTGAATTTGTTCCCTTTAACTTCCGGGTTAATTCCTGTACCTGCTTTATTTGATATTCTAGTTGGGGCTTAAGAATGCTGGTTTCGTCCATTCTTCCTAATGTTGATATTAATGACGGCGACTGGACCCAAGTATTCAAACACACTTCCTGTGAAATAGGAAAGTACGTTTTATTGGTTAAGATTTTTAATGTGCGATTTATGCACACGTCTTCCACTACTTGTGTAACAGTGACTTTATTTTCTTTGGCAACTGTTTCTTTCTTAAATACAGATTTGTGTTTTCCTCGAATTTGTTTTACAGTTGTGTATATTGGATCTCTTTAATTTTGATTACTTATTTTACTTTGTTGGCTCTTTTTTATTTGTTCTAATAGATCCTCATTTACCTTTGCTCTAAAATCTAATAAAATCTGATAGTTGATTCGATGTGATCTTCCAATGAATATGTCGCTAGGTTTTTGCTTGGTTATGGAGTGTATGGTGTTATTGTATCTATCTACTAATATATTTATTATTTCCTTCATAGTTAAATCCGGATATTCCCTTTGCAGATATCTTGCGATTTCGATTATAGTGGAATGAACTCTGCTCAGAGCTAACACATTCACACCAAGTATCACTGCACGCATTCTAACAACAAAAAAACCCCAAAGTAACAAATAAAGTTTGCTGCATCGAGACAACAAGGCTAGACACCCTTAATCTTTGCATTGTTCTCCTAAAAATTGTGTCTGCAGTCAAACTAACCAGTTCAGTTCAATTTGTTATCTCGACGCGAACATACGAATCAAGCTACTCTGCTTAATGTGAATTTGCTATAATCAATAAATGAAATTGATATAGACCTGAGTGTCTTTTCATTCTTTGAACCTTTTCAAATCATTTTGTTTGGCATAGCGATCAGATCGGGGTGATCATTGCTTTTTCTTTTTCCGATTACGCGGAAGTACAAACTCTTCCCACAGTTCCATTTACCTCACTTTTTTGAGATGGGGTTCTATATAATTCTATCCCTAACGTTTTAATATAGTTGGTTACAATAGGACTAATAAAACTTTTCTCGTTGTCTATTACAAGATTCTTAGGTGTGGTAAAATAGTGCAATATTTTTGTTATTTTATCCCTTAAAGTTAGCATTGATTTGTCTTTTATTCTGAAAAACTTAGTAAATTTTGATAATTTGTCCACAGAAGAAATGAACTGTTCCTGGTTAAATATCATAATATCTATGTGTATTGTTGGGGTGTCGATCGTATTTGTTGGTATTACAGATATCGCAGGATTTACTGTACTTTTTAATTTTGCTCGCCATGTGGGGGAAGTAGTATTTTTCTAATACCTGGCTCTTGTTTTCCTTACCATTCCTGTGGGCTCTTCTATCCTCGTGATCGATGATTTGGAATTGGTTTTCTGGGTTGGCGATATCTTGCACTACTCTTTGTGGTATGCGGATTTTAAATTTACTAAAATGTTTTTTGAAGATTTCTTGCAGCAGTTGAATATGTTGTTCTAGATTTTTAAGTCCGTTCAGAATATTTGGGTTAAGAAGTTCCTTTAATATTTTTACGTAATTTTATGTAATGTCGGTGGTATCCTGTGTGGGGTTCTTCGATAGCGTGCATGTTGTGTTTCTCACCTCGATGATGAGTTGGTTTTTAAATACATTAATTGACGCTTCACAGTATGGAATAAGATCTGTGCTATCTTCCTATGCACTGTGTATAGTTTGGCTTGAATCCGATGTAAGAACGTTTGCATGTGACTTTAATCTTGATAGTGCCTCGGAAACATGATTTGCCTTCCCTAGCATGTAAACAAGCTCATAATTATACTCTTCTATTCTAGCCTTCCACCTTTTTAGTTTTGCATTGTTGTTTCTAATACTCAGGCTAAATGTTAGAGGTTGATGATCGGTCAAAATTTTAATCTTTCTTGCTCCATACAGATAGTTTCGTCGGTTGTCTAAAGCCCAAATTATCGCTAACATTTCCTTTTCCTTAGTTGCGTAGTTCTCTTTAGTTTTATTGAGTGACCGAGATGTGAAGGTAATAGGCTTATCGTTACCGATTTCTCCCTGTGAGAGCACTGCTCCAATCGCATGATCTGAAGCATCCGTTGTAAGGATGAATGGCTTCGTGAAGTAGGGAAATGCTTATATTTCGGGAGATGCTAGAAGTTCCTTCAAGTCATTAAATGCCTTTAGTTCTTTTTCTGCCATTTTAATTTTCCTAAATTGGTTTGACTTGATCTGTCCATTTTCTCCCCGGTTAGTCAGGGGTTTTGCTATTATTGCAAAGTCTCTAATAAAACGTCGGAAATATGAAGTCAGTCCAATGAAACTCTTCAGGTCCTTTAAATTTTTTGGAGGTGTAATTCTTTTTATGGCCCGCACCTCTTTTTCATCAGGCTTGATGTTTTTATCAGTGTTCTGTTTCTGTTTTTAGGAATTCTGTTTTATCAAGATTTACTTTGAGGTTGGCTTCCTTTAATTTAGAAAATATCTTCGCAATATTCTGTAGATGTTCTGCCTCGGTTCTGCCAAATATGATTATGTCATCAATGTATACGTAACATATCTTTCCGATATGTTCCTTGAGGATATTATCCATTCTCTGAAATATCGAGGGCGCGTTTTTTAGACCAAATCGTAACTTTGTATACTCGTACTTTCCGTTCATTGTAGAAAATGCCGTCTTTGGGATATCCTCCTTTTTCATTTTTATTTGGTGGAAGGCTAACGTCAAGTCGAGGGTTGTGAAAAACTTTGAATTCCCTAGGCTTGCTATCGTGCTGGATATATCAGGTATGGGATAGGTATCTGATGTTGTTACGGCATTCAATCTTTTGAAGTCTATTACCATTCTATATTTTTTTTTATTCCTGAAGCATCCATCTTCCTTTCAACAATCCAGATGGGTGAGTTATAAGGGCTTTTTTATGGTCAGATTATTCCGTCCTCCAGAAGTTTGTTTATTTGACCTTCCACCTCGTCTCTCAAATTGGCAGGATAAGGGTAAGGATTTGATTAGACTGGCTCATCTGTTGTCGTTTTGATCTTCAATGTTTGTATTCACTATTTCTTGATCATTTATTGGTTCAAATAATATATGGTATTTCTTTAATATTTCATGCAAGTTTCCTTTGATTTAAATTAAAACTTAATCTTAAGCTTAATTTGGAATCCGCTATTCTTTGTGCCCCAAGGTTTGATGCAGGCCTCTCTGTTTATCCTTTAATCCTCAATTAAGCTTTTTAAAGTTCATCTTTGAGAGAGCTGAAAGGAGAAGGTTTCAGCTCTCTCATACCAGAAGAGAGTTGTTCTGAAAGTGATCAAGACTGCAGCTTGTTAATAATTTTTATTAGTAAGCGTTGCAGTAAAAACTTGGTCAGAAGACAGCATCAAACCTGGAAGAAAACAAAACAAAGTATCATTTTAACAATAGCAAATAAGTAACTAGATACTTATTAAAAATTAGTGTTAACTGTCCTTTACACTTAGTCCAGTTTAGTTCAAGTTTTAGTTTTCCTTCTACTTTGTAGGCTTGTTTTGCAGATAAAAATATAACTATTGAAATTAGAATAGTACCTATAAATACAATACATATATAAACACAGATTATGTACACAAATCCAGACGAAAATGATTTCAAGTTTCACAAAACACTTTACATAAAGCAACATAAAACAAATAGAAAACACTAAAACCAAATAAATATAGCAAAAGAAAATACAAAACTTTTAATTGCTTGAAATTTGTCCATCATTTCACAAGATTAAAATCGTCGACATGCTTTAATGACATTGACAAACAATAATATAATTTTATCAATAGTTGACAAAATTCGAAAACGATAGATTTTGCTAGACGAGTTTCGTTTCAAATTATAGAAAGGGACATGAACACCTGAGATAGGTTTATGTTGAGCATATACTACTCATGAAGGGTTAACAAACTCAAAGTAAAAAAGCAGTTAATCATTAGTTGAAAACCTCGCGATGGACCTTTTGAAAGCTACGAATAAGGGTATTGAAATCAAAAAGGGAACATTCGAAAACCAGTTGAAACTCTGCAACAAAATTAATTGTTATTTTTGAAAATAAAATTGAAATCAATTTCGTCTCGAGCACGTAGTAAAGAATCTGTATTAATATTTGAGCTTTGAGTTTTGTGTAATTTATAGTACTACGTAGTTAATTAGTTATCTAATTGCATTGTTGATCAGTAAGTTAATTGACTTGTGATAAAATGGATTTGAAATTGTGATTTAAATGTTTCGCAGTGATTAGTTCTAATTAAAGTATATAATGTTAAGGAAAATGTGTTTTTATACACACATCAGACTGATTTAGCAGCAAGTAAGATTGGTTCAGTGGAGAGGATTTTGTAGTAGCTGATTGTGGGTTCGAATCTGGCGAACGTTTAATGGCTTAGTTATCTTTTCATGCTTTTATCGCAAAGTTTTCGGTAATTTGTGGAAACGCAAGTATCTTTGGAAAACTTATTTAGATAATCCCACACAATAAGTAATATGTAAAATTTACTTTACAGGCTTGCAGTATGTGCGCTAGTGACTAGACGTTTTCTATACCGGCTGCCGCTCTTAGTCTTATTTAAATCATTTCCAGTTCGTAAGTACTGAAAATCTACTTCTCCGCGAATGTTTTGGAAATACATAGTTTTATTTATATAGAAATAAACAAACTCCCAGTTTCAATATTCTGTGATGCGTGATTTGTTGGATCGCGTAAAGGCCAAAACACAGTGAGAGCGACACAACAATGTTGGCAACTTAGTTGGCAACAATATCGCATTTAAAACACAGTGGACGCGACTCGACAAATGTTTTTGACAGCAGTCACTGTTTTATTTATTGTAAAAGAAATGGAAACAAGGAAAGAACTAAGAAAAATCTTTAGTATAGCTTATGCGGCTTTCTTAAAATTGTAAAAGCATAAAGAAAAAGCTAAAAAAAAGATGAGATTGCCATACAAGGGATGACGTTTATCGTACAGCATAACTTTTTCCCCATTTTTCTCTATAAATTCCTCCTCAAAACTCATAATTTCTCAAACTAATTAAACAAATTAATATTATTAAAGTTTTTAATAACTAGTTTATTTACTACAATCTTTTAATTTGCTATTCTTTATAAAAATAACCAAATCCACATAACATGAATGTCAATTATTCACTGTCCACACAGAAATGTCAATTATGTTGGCGACTAATTTAGAGATTTTCCCAAACTTTTTGTTGGCAACTTGTCGAGTCGCTCTCATTGTGTTAAGTATATGGGACTTCCATAAATTCGAATCTTTGACAGCAACCAATTTACGGCGACTTTGTTGTGTCGATCTCACTGTGTTTTGGCCTACTGAGTTGTGCTCTGTTTGTATTGGTGGAATAGTGAGTTATTATTGCTTCACGCTGCAGTAGCTACAATCAAACGGTGTGTTGATCGTGTTGGTGAGCCCAGCGAGCAAGCTATCTCTTACAATGGTTGGCAAGGACTCTTCAAATAATAATCAGCAAAAGCAAGAGAAACTCCGCTCTATTTTAACGGCCAAGGCCAGTAACCTAACCAATACCAATGCTACCACCGGCAGGGCACCTGTTGTACAAGCTAATGTCATTCCCCCGCTGGATGCTTAGCGCTGATGGACACAAAATGGAATCTCGTCTGATCAGTAAAATGAGACGATTCCTTCAAACAGCTCGAGAGCCGGATTATCTCCAAACTAGATGATTCCATTGGTAGTCTCACTGAAAGAATTTTAAAATGTGAAAACAAGTTAACTACAATGATAGAGGGCCATATCCGCCATCATGATCAAGTTGAGGATCTGGAAAGGTCTACGGGCCTCAGTGATGTTATTATACACAGCACAGCACTCCGACGGAGAATATAACGACATTTGTTAAGCATATTCCTGCTCTTGCAGAACAACCAATCTCTGCATACTGTGACTCATTTCGTCTGAGACCAAGAACGACATCGGCGAGCGGTCCAATTCTAGCACGTTTTTCGTGCCATGCTAAACAACTATCTTTTCTACATACATAACTTCTAATTTAGGTATATTTAGTTATTTTCTTTAAGTTGTTGCTTATTTTACATAATATGTCCGTTTTTTAATATAAAATATTGTTTCGAAGTTCGACTGCTTAGAAAATTCTCCAGTTTTAAAATGTATGGATGAGTAAGCCTCATGATTGACGATTTGGGTGGCGAGACAGTAATTTGTTATGAATTTGAATAATTTTGAACTGGACATGGTAAAAATGATGTTGAAAATCTAATGCGATCATTCCCGTGGATTAAAAGTATGTGCGTTAAATGCTAGAAGCATTCGCAACAAAATCGACGAATTTCGATAAATATTCTCCCAGTCCGACTTACACGCTCTTAAAATCTGTGAAACATGGTTAAAGGATACTATTCCCTCATCATTCCTTGCAATTCCTGGTTATAACATTTTTCGCAATGACCGAAAAAATCGTATAGAACGCGGTGCTGCGATATATTTCCGCGATTGCTTCAAGGTCCAGCATATATTTGCTCCGAAAGGAGGTGTAAGGAATTTATAGGTGTCGAAATTACCTCTAGCCATGACAATAGTGTTTTATCAGCAGTGTACTGTCCCCCAAATTGCTTCAACTGAGCAACAATGCACGAGTCTGAAGACACGTTATCACGTATTTCTCAGCAGTATGCGAATGTTACTGCAGGAGGCGATTTTAATGTTAACCTTCACCGGCAGGATCTTACAGTCAATCTGTTCTTGCACTTCCTTCATACACTACATCTGTGCGGTGACCAATTGTACCTTATTCAACTGTATGTTAAGTCAGATATACAATTGATCGTCTATAACCGTAGTTCGTTGTTTCTTTTATTTACCTTACCTCTGTTAGGGGGTGAAATAAAAAAGATTCTTTAAATAAAGACGAAGATATAGCTTTGGATTGCTAACTAGAACTTGTTTATTGACAAAAACTCAATCATTTTATATTGTTATAAAATTAATTAGACTATAAAAAATAAACGTTAAACTATTGCTTCACTGAGTAATTTTTTGGTGAATAAACTAATTGAAATTTGATAGGTTGCATATTTTTAGTGAGTTGTGGTCAGTGGAATAACAAATAAATACATAAAAAAATGAGAGCTTGAAAATTGTGTGAAAATAAAAGAATTTAGGTCAGTAAATTTCACTGTGGCCAACAAATAACGACTCAATGAATGAACATATTGCTATGGAAATTGCTTAATTAGTTCAAGCTTTGAAGCCATCAATTTATTTATTACGCAGGCATAAAAAAATAAAATTGTTATGTTCAGGCCTGAACACGTTGGGGGCCAGCGGATGCCAAGACCTTGTTGAAACTTAATATTATACGATAAATCCTGGTCGTTTTAAAGTTATAAGGGGTGAAGAACCTGGGTATTACGACCTTAAAAACGTTTTATTTTATTTTTATTTATTTTTTTTCCTTTCAATAGCCGATATTTCGGTCCCTTGATTGGGCCATCTTCAGGGCATACAGTGCTGTAACAAAGTATTTCAGCATCATGGGCTTATTTCTAAATTTAAAAATATGTACTTACATTTAATAAATAATATCATATTAAAGTTGCGAAAAAAAAAAAAAAAAAAAAAAAAAAAAATTTTTACACATGAAACAAGGTAAAAACTAAACACGGTAGGTACATGTATGAAACAAATTACTAAATAAATAATTAAATAAATAAACGTTACACTAGTCGGTATAAACGTCGTCAATAATAATATAAAACTAAATGCCTATGCTGTCATGTAAGTCTATTGTCGGCTAATCCCGGTTCTGTGTTTTTTCTCTGTGTATGTTAATCAAATGTTTATATTGATGGTTAATGTATGCCGTGTCAACTTTGAAATTAACTGCTTCTGGTTTCTGATATTGTATGTGCAGGGATTCTAAGTTTTTCCTTTTTCTCCAATATTTTTCCTTACTCAGAATCATTACCTTGTCGAAATCAAACTGGTGTTTTTTATCCATGGCATGTTGCAGGCATGCTGTTTTATAATATGTGGGTGCCTGGTTATCAATTTGGCGTGTGGCCGACTTAAAGTCATTTTTATGTTCCCTGATCCTAGTTCTTATATCTCTACCTGTCTCCCCTATATATATCTGCCCACATTCACAGTTCACCTTATAAACGACGCCACAGCAAGGTGTATCAATTTTAGTTTTAGTGTTACTAAAGAGATTATTTAATTTTCTTGTTGGTTTTAACCCAAGCCTGATGTTGCTATTAATATTCATTAATTTGTTTGCTATGTTTTCTGTGACGTTCGGGATGTATGGAAATCGTTTGTATGTTACGGTTTCCTGTTGTTCATTTCCGAATGGATCTTGTCCATTATTTACTGCCATCGTTTGTTTTTTGTATTTGACCTTATTGATGATGCGTGTGGTGATATGTTGTGGATAATTATTGGCGCTAAGTATTTGGCGGATAACCTCGTAATTTTTTGCGTGTAGGTGCGTATCGCTTAGCCTAATAATTCTGTTGGCTAGAGCATATCCTATGCTTTGTTTCATGCTGTTGGGTTGTGCAGAGAGGTAATTTAAGATTCTTCCTGATGCCAGCGGTTTCATGTACCAGTCTACTTCTATGTTATTTATGCTTCTCTTAAGTGTCAGGTCCAAAAAATTAATTTTGCCCTCTATTTCTCGTTCCAGTGTAAATTTCAAACTTTCATGTGTATCATTGAAAGTTTGTAATGTTGCATCTATTTGTGCAGATTTCAGGAGAATGATTAGGTCATCCACATATTTCTTGATTATTTTGGGCCTTTCGGTTAGCTTCTCTATTACGGTATCTATGTGGTCATCCATTACAAACTCTGCTAGGATGCTGGATAGACTTGATCCCATAGCGAGTCCATTAATCTGTTTGTAATAGTTATCATTATATAGAAAAAAGTTGGCTTCTATTATGCACAGTTTGAGAGCTTTTAGAAAAACCTTTCTTGAAAGGCGTGTATGTTCTTTTATGAGTGGCCACCTTTTTAAGACACTACGTAACGCCTCTGCATGTGGAATATTGGTGTACATGGATACTACGTCAAGGGATATAAAACATTCACCTTTCCCTGGCTTAATTGTATTAATGTATTCCTTAAATTCATATGAATTGCTAATGTTGTATCCATTATCAGTTTTAGCCTTGGATAATATTTCGCTAAGGAATTTACTCAGTTTGTACGTTGGTGTGTTGATAGTAGATACTACTGGTCTTATGGGAAAGCCTTGAGTACTCTTATGCACTTTTACATTACCATATATACGTGGAGGAATAGCATTTTTGCTCATTAGGGTTTCTTTTTCTGTCTTGTTGATATATTTCTTATTGTGCATTTCATTGATTAATTCATTATTACTTTTAACAAGATTCTGAGTTATCCGTCGTGGGTTACTCGTGATAATTTGATATGTGCTGTTGTCTGATAGATGCTCAATCATCTTATTGTGATACATTTCCCTATCTAATATGACTGTTTTGTTGCCTTTGTCACTATTCGTTATCAATATGTCTTTATTTTCTTTCATATAATTTTTCGTTGTGTTATAAGCTTGTAAAATTAATTTCTGTTCTCTGGTAACCCTAACTTTGTGCTTAATTTTGTTCGTAAGAGAGTGAACAATTGAATTACGTGTTAGAGTTTTCACATCATCGTCATCACAGTGATATAGAATTTCTTCAGTATCCGCTATCAGCTGAAAAATATTCTGTTGGTTTAGTTGAGGTGGTAAGGCAAAACGGGGGCCTAGGCTCATGAGTTTTATCATTTCAGTTGGAATGTTTCTGCCCGATAGGTTGATGCACCAATCTTCATTGCCTGCACTTGAATTAATTCCTCGGTATTGCGTATTTTTTAGGCGCTCATACTTGTGCTGTATTTGCTTACGTGTAACATTATAAATATTTTCATATTTAGTCTTCTGAGATTGTAAAAATGTTGTTTGTATCGCTATTAGTAGTTGTCGTGCTATTGATGTTTCAGTCATAGTTATAGTTTTCTCTAGTTTTTTTTTTTTTTTTTTTTTTTTTTTTTTTTTTCGCAACTTTAATATGATATTATTTATTAAATGTAAGTACATATTTTTAAATTTAGAAATAAGCCCATGATGCTGAAATACTTTGTTACAGCACTGTATGCCCTGAAGATGGCCCAATCAAGGGACCGAAATATCGGCTATTGAAAGGAAAAAAAATAAATAAAAATAAAATAAAACGTTTTTAAGGTCGTAATACCCAGGTTCTTCACCCCTTGTTGAAACTTGTTTGTATTGACTTGTTTGGTGTTGACGAGGAGAAGCCTATTAGCTGGTGGCGGTTGTGCTTTGTCATCAGATGCTGTTGATGGCGTTGTTCCTCAGGTGCATATGTTGAGGAGCTCGTTGGGCCTTTGCCAGTATTTGTACACAATCAATAGCAGAATGAAAGATACAAGAAGACTTGTGGCTGCCGTCACTGAATGTATTGCTAGTGATCTGTGAAGTTGATCCATCTGCAACAATTCAGGCTGGGAGCTATAATTTGTTCATTTGGACGAACAAGAACTTCAGTTTGTAGAATGTGAGTGGCTTCAGTGAAATTCACTGTTGCTACAAAAATATTCTGGACTTGTTTAATCAAGTCCCGAATAAATGAAACTTTTTCCCAGGGTAGAAATGCAACTATGCATTTTCTACCCTGAACGAGGGCTCTTTAAATTTTGAAGAGCAGAGTTGAATTTTAAAGTTTGTAAAAAAGGCGTTGAATTTTTAGCTTGGATAACGGCGGTTGGGAGTAGAGTTTTTCAAACGAAAGTAAGTAAATTTGAAAGTCTGGTTCGGCGCGGTCTCGGTTGCGGTAAGATAGAGTTAAAATAGAAAGAAGTTTGAAGTACAAAAAAATATACAAACTAGAAAGGATCGTGAGAAAAAAGGTGAATAAAGTGAAAATAGAAAAGGGACAAAGTTTTAGTATAAAGAAAATTGTTGTTATTAAAAAGGAAAGTTTGGAAAGAATTTTAAAATAGAAAAGGAAAAAAAGTTTTGGTATAAAGATAATTGTTGTTATTAAAAAAGGAAGTGTGTTTGGAAAGAATTTTAAAATAAAAAGGAAAAATAACGAAACAGTGTTTTGAAGTGAAACCCAGAGGAAATATACAGAAATCCGCCCCGGTACGTACATATATATATAGCAGGATCAGGTAGACTCTCTTCAAAAAGCCGAAGACTTTCTAAGTCTAGTTTTCTCATTGCAATACAAACAGTCATTGGACTCCAATTTTCTGTATCACAATAATGTCTTCTTGCGAACTATGCTCAGTGTTTTTAATATCAATTATTGTTGTTATACCTTGCTTTAATTAAGCTCAAGGCGGTGTTGTATTTGCAGCTATTTAGTTGAATATGGCTGATTACCCTTCTGGCATCAGCTTCTAGATGATAAAGATGGTATTGCATTTTCTCCACGTTACTTATGGAAAAGTTGTCGTGGATGACGTTAGTAAAAATGTCGATGAAAGATCTCCATTGTTTATCCATCGAACTTAGGAATTTTGATGGGAGGTAGTTTTGGAAAATTGTTTTCCCTGTCAGCTGCATAGTATGGCAATGTCATTATTTGTTGTTGTTCGGTATATTGTGCCGCGCCCTCAGATGCAGGAATAGTATTGGTAGCTGGTAAAGCTGATGCCACATGAAGTTCTACTGGAGTTTTGCCGGCTTTATTTTTCACTTGCTCTTGTGACGTGCGTGTTATTGGCTGTTGTGACTTCGTAACTGGAAATCATCTCGATTCCTCCTTTGTATAGGTCAAAAGTTTTGTCAAGCAATTGCTCTGTATTGTACGAATGTTCCTCAGATATTGGTTTATCTATCTGTTTGTGTAGCGACGTGAAGATGGACCAGTACTCTTCTAATTCTTTAAGTTCATTGGCCAAGCATGGCCTCGTTTTTCTTGAAGAACCGTCTGTAGTGAAGCTTCTGATGCTGTCCTCAATCTGTTTTGATAATCTCTTCTGGGAAGAGATGTAGTCATCAATCATCTTCATTATCTCCCACGATTGCTTACAGCTGACTAACTTCACTAACTCCTTTAGGAGAAGCAGTGGGTTAAAACCTAAACATGCGTGAGTTTCGTAAAAAATCGGCTTCCTTGAATAAAATCTTTACAGTGTGTTAAGACCTTAACAAGAACAAACGGGTTTTGTTGTTCGATGAGTTAACTGCCAGGCGACTGGATAACACTTTAACGGTGTGTTAAAACCTTAACATGCGAAATATTCGCCAGAGCTCAGTTTCAGGAATATGGTTAAGAATAAAATCTCAACAGAGTGTTAAGACTGTTATGGCCCAATATACGGAAGATTCTTCCAACAGCCAAAGGCACATCTGGTAGAATAATCAGCGACTGCTAAACAATTACCTCGCATGGAATTGTTCTGCAACTGTACAATGTTTTGCTGATTAGCCCAACAGCTGGTGGCGCTGAGCGCTTAGTGAAGCAATCGACGATTACAATAATTGTTCCGTCGCGAAACACTTATTAACAAATTAATATTTAATTAAAAAACACTCACAAATTAAATATCCCTCGATGATAATATTTTCCCACGGTGGCGCAGCAGCTAAAAAATAAACAAAATAAGGCATTCATAAAAATAATAAACAAATAAAAGTCTCAGCTCATTCACGATCTGAGACTTTAATTAAAACTATAACTTACCCTACATATTACTGATTAAATTATCCCACGTTGCCTCAACCATCCTATGGGACCAAAAAATCTGAAAAAAGAAACATATTATTAATAAATATATAAATAAATATTCAAAACATGTCAAACTTACCTCCATCTAACAGCTGGTATGAAACTTTTGAAATAATCAAAATGGCAGCTCATAGAATAGAGAAAAAATATTCCGATTAGACTATGATGACGTCACTGGCTGTCTAAATATATAGAGCAATCAAATAACGAAAACTATTAACTAAAACCCAATGAAAGAAACGCCAGAATTTCTTTAACAACTTTACTCCTTATTTTACCGTCAGCTGACCTATCATAACAATCTTAACGTATTCCGAACCGACCGGACACTTGACACCACAATGACTGAATACTGAACGGCACTCGCCAGACCAGTCATTGGTCTTTTATGCCCCAATATTCGGAAGTAAGCTTTCTTTGCTCCCAACGCGGATGTAAACAAACGACACAACCTTGTCGTTTGCTCTACCGGTTGCAGGACCTGAGTTGCTTAGTAGTAAACAATCGCCTTACATAATAATTACCAAGAAAGAATTTTTTGCGATTCTCCGGTATATAGCAAAAGCTTAAAAATGTTCTAATTTGTTATTTCATCACACAACTCATTAATTTTTGGTGACAAGTTTCAAGTCTTGGTTTGACTCATCAACAGGTCCCAAATAGCGAAATTGGGTGATTTGAAAAACAAATGAAAAAATGAAAAAAAGAAGAAAGAAATGAAAAGTTTGAGAAAAATGGAAAATTTTTTTTTTTTTATTTATTAAAAAAATGTAAAAAAAAATTTAAAGAAGCAGATTCATTCGAAGCGAATCGAACCTGTATACTCCACGCAGTGGGCTTAAAAGTAAAGAAGAAAAACGAAGAAGAAGAAGCGTTTCGTGTCAGCAGAAAACCTTCCACTCATCGGTGCAGCTTGGTTTTCTGCCTGCTGCAGACGCTTGAAAATAGCATAATGCTGACACGAAACGCTTCTTCTTCATCCTTTTTCTTCTTTACTTTTCAGCCCACTGCGTGGCGTATACAGGTTCGATTCGCTTCGAATGAATCTGCTTCTTTAAAAAAAATTTTACATTTTTTTAATAAATAAAAAAATTGTTTTTTCTATTTTTCTCAAACTTTACATTTCTTTCTTCTTTTTTTCATTTTTTCATTTGTTTTTCAAATTACCAAATTTCGCTATTTGGGACCTGTTGATGAGTCAAACCAAGACTTGAACCTTGTCACCAAAAATTAATGAGCTGTGTGATGAAATAACAAATTAGAACATTTTTTAGCTTTTGTTATATACCGAAGAATCCCAAAAAATTCTTTCTTGAACAAAATTAAGTTTATCCCGGTAAAAAGTCCAAAAGAGTAATATTTTTATTTATAATAATTACCATGCGAGGTTAATTATTATTGTAATCGTCGATTGCTCCACTAAGCGCTCATCGCCAGCAGCTGTTGGGCTAATCAGCAAAACATTCTACGGTTGCAGAACAATTCCATGCGAGGTAATTGTTTAGCAATCGCTGATTATTTTACCAGATGTGCCTTTGGCTGTTGGAAGAATCTTCCGTATATTGGGCCATAACATCCCTCCCCCCTTGGAAAAATTAGTTGCCGCAGGGAACTAGGTCGGGAGAATGCAACAGTCTTAATTAAAAACTGAAAATATCTTAGCCGTTGTTCGGTTCAGATTCCTGTACATTGTTCTTTACATACTTACTATCTAAATTTTCATATTTTCTTTTTCTTAAATTTTTTGATTTTACATCTTTTCGTTCGCATTTCATTTTTCTTTTTATTTTCTTCTCTTTAATTTCTATCTAATTATCTTCTTTCAACATATCTGTATTGTCTTCCAAATTATTTTAAGCTCTTTTTTCTTTTAATTAAAATTTCATGATTTACCTAAAAAAAATTTTAATTTATTTACAAGCATTATAATATTATAAGTATAATCTTCTTTCATTTGTTTTTTATTTTAAAATTTGCTCTTTTTTCTTTATCATATTCTTCTTATTTCAAATTTTCTCTGTTATATATGTATACTTTTTTTTATAGTTAGGTCAGTATTTCATTGCCACATACATATACCTACTCTTCGTAATCTTCATCATTGATTAAAATAACAAAGTTGAATTCAGTTATTATTTAATTTATCAATTATCACTCTTTCTTTCTTCCTTTTCTTTTACATTTGTCATAATATGTTTCTCTTTATTATTTCCTTAGCATTCCTCTTTTTTTCATCTTACCGTACCGCATATCTTACACTACAAGCTTTCGTAATAATATTCTCTCTTTAATTTTTAAATAATAACTATAATCTTTCAAAATTGATTAATACTTGCTTTGAGGAGAAAATGGTTGCTATGGTACATTATTATGAAATTTATACTCTTATTTCTGTTAGTATAAACAAGCTGCGCCTATCCCACATAGCTACCATAATTTTTACATTACAAATTTACCACTTCGCATAATTTAACTATACCTTGACTTGCCGCTCTTTAATACAATTAGTAGCCTTAAATTTACTGTAGTCGCTCCACAAGTTGTTCATCATGGTCTGGTCTGGATTCGCTGTAAAGGTGATATTATGTCAATGGAAACGTCGGCTGCTGTTTTGCATTACGAATTTTGAGTATGATGCCCTATAGTGGGTAGAACCTCTAGTATGTTGCTGTTGGTTTGGGCTTGCTGTTTTCCAAATATCTACTGCCAGTGATTTTGTGCTACACTTATATCAGCTTTTGTAATATTAATACATATTACATACATATTTACATCTTGTACGAGTCGCATGTTAACTTTTTCAATAATCGGAACTATCAATATATTTTGATTCTCATGGAATCGACCATTCCAAGTCTAAGATCTACATTAACATTTTCAGTGGCATTTATACACCGCTTTTTGTTACAGACGCTTCTCTAATTTTATTACAATAGACTGGACAAAAGAAATCGCTGCTCTTATTTTCGACGTTTTAAGAGGATATTTTGTTCCAGGAGATGATTAACACTCAATGTAGAAATTGTCTCGATTATGTAGTTGCCATAGGGGTCGGTGGGTTGACAATCATATTTGTAAAAACATTATCTATCTTTTATTCATTCTCTTTTTGGCACGATGTAGTTCTCTCAATTATATTGAGAGTCCACGCGTACTTAACGATTTGTGTCTTTTTTTTATATCTCATTGTATATTAGTAGGTATACCATATTACAGACCTCTCAACATGAAATTATGCGGTAGTAGTTCCGTCAGGTTTCCAAATTGTAGCTGTCCAATAAAGGTTCCTCTAAGATGTAGCTATTCTCTTTTGCCTTCTCACTGCTGCTCGGCATCTATGTAGATCATATATGTGGGCTTCACTGTTACAGGAATAGTGTATATCTTGCGCATGTTCAAATGATTATTTCACTCATCTTCCGGGCGTAAATTATCCGTGTTGGTCTTGTACGTGTTTATATTCTGTAATAAAAGAAACAAACTAAGAGGAAGAAGAAAAAAAAATAATTAAATAAATTAATTAATCCAATTCCGCCAATTTCAAAATTATTG
Organism: Dioctria linearis; assembly: GCA_963930735.1. Lineage (NCBI taxonomy): Eukaryota > Metazoa > Arthropoda > Insecta > Diptera > Asilidae > Dioctria > Dioctria linearis. Next base: position 217,135,349 of record OZ005742.1, on the reverse strand, counting down.
CCACGTTTAGGCTTTCGTCTTTCTGGAATGATCAAATTTTAGGCTGAAGCTATTCATTATATTTCCTCAATCGATTCGTGTGAATCCTCTTGAGCTTTTTTCCTTGAAGGATAGTAACGTTCTCAGGATTGTGAACGTAAATTACTTCGTAAGGGCCTTTGAAAATTGAAGATAACTTCCCCACTCGAGCTAATCCCCATGTACGGCTTCTGGCCTGGCTGTCTTATCATAATAACTTTTCGCAGATAGCTTGCTTTTGAGTGAGTTTTCCCTGGCCAGTTGAAACGCTTTTTGTAACTTGAACCGCAACACCGAATGATATTTATCAGTGTTGTACACCAGTTCAGGTTTATGTTGTAAGCTGCTAGGGATTTCGGATACAAATCTGAAAAGAGTTTCCATGGGTGTTAGCTTTGTACCAGCCTGTACCGTGTTATTGTAAGCATGAGCTGCTGTCCTCAAAAAGTTGTCCCAGCTCTGGGGTTCCCGGTCTACAAAACTTCTCAAGTAGTTAGCTAACGTAGAATGTTGCCGCTCTACCGCATTGGACTGTGGGTGATAGGCGGTGGTTTGCCGTTTCTTTATCTTAAGCATTTTGCAAAGAGAGAGGGGAGGGACGTTATGGCCCAATATTCGGAAGATTCTTCCAACAGCCAAAAGCACATCTGGTAAAATAATCAGCGATTGCTAAACAATTACCTCGCATGGAATTGTTCTGCAACCGTAGAATGTTTTGCTGATTAGCCCAACAGCTGCTGGCGATGAGCGCTTAGTGGAGCAATCGGCGATTACAATAATAATTAACCTCGCATGGTAATTATTATTTATGGCGATTGTTTACTACTAAGCAACTCAGGTGCTGCAACCGGTAGAGCAAACGATAAGGTTGTGTCGTTTGTTTACATCCGCGTTGTGAGCAGAGAAAGCTTACTTCCGAATATTGGGACATAAAAGATCAATGACTGGTCTGGCGAGTGCCGTTCAGTATTCAGTCACAGTGGAGTCAAGTGTCCGGTCGGTTCGGCATATGTTAAGATTGTTATGATAGGTCAGTTGACGGTAAAATAAAGGGTAAAGTTGTTAAAGAAATTCGAGCGTTTCATTCATTCGGGTTTAATTAATAGTTTTCGTTATTTGATTGCTTTTGGGACACGACAAGACTTTAAAACTGTTTTAAACTTCGATGAAATGAACTGCTCAGTGACTGAATAAAATCTTAACGGTGTGCTAAGACTTTAAACTTCTATGTTGACTGATTCTTTGAAGCTCCAAGGTCAGTAAATCTCACTGTGACCAACAAATAATGACTCAAAGAATGAAGATCTTGCTATGGAAATTGCTTAATTAGTTCAAGCTTTGAAGCCATCATTTTATTTATTACGCAGGCATAAAAAAATGAAATTGTTATGTTCAGGCCTGAACAACATCTAAATGTAGTCAGTAATTTTCCAAGATACCTTAATGCAGCTAATCCCTCATTTTGGATTTGTTTATTACAACAGATGCAAGTAAAGTGATCTCGCAGAAGCAATTGAGCTCTACTAATATCACGGATCATGACTTACTTTATCTTTCTTAAGATATGTGTGTTGAGAACTACCCCCACCTTTTATTCAAATCGTGATTTTAGTCATATTAATGGAAACGCTTTGTTTGTGGAATGCGTACGCCTGCCATGAGAGTCAATCAATAATTCTTCTTCTGTTACCTCCCAAGTTGAAACATTATCATGGTTAATCACTCACTTTTGCGATAAATATGTCCATGTTAGATATAAATATATATTAATGGAGTTCTGCTTTTATTGGTGAACTTGAATTTTATATTGTCGTTACAAACGATCTAACACCTCTGATGCCAATGTATTATACCAAACGGCACGCAATAGAGCAACTATGGCCATTCAATGAACTCTCAATTACCATTAACTCGATGAAATCTGGTGCCATTGGACCCGATGGATTGTCTCTACGATTTATCATGTTAATGCTTCCATTTTGTGGTAAATATATTCTTCATGTGATCAGTTCATGCCTAACAACATCAACGCTTCCTTCAGACTGGCAAATTGCGATAGTACTCGCAATACCGAAGAAAAGATGTCCTGAGTCCCCTGCAGGCTTTCGCCCTATAACCATTTTATGTTTCTTTTCTGAAGTGTTGGAAAAGTTAATGTATCGCCAGATGCTTGCGTATCTTGAGGATAATGAGCTATTTACACGTTGGCAATCAGGGTTTAGACGCTATCACTGTTGTGAAACTGCGGTGTTAAGAGTATCTACTTACATTATATTGGCCCTGGATCAAAATTATTTTAGTACCTTAGTACTGCTAGATTTCACTAAGGCATTTGGTAGTGTTGATATGCATAAATTGTTTGCTGTTTTTAATTCAGTACTTTAGCTCTTACTCTCATTAACTCACTCACTTTATTATTCGGCGTACCGCAAGACTCTGTTCTGGGCCCATTGCTATTTAGCTATTCATCAATGATATACCTGAAGTAGTTCGTGACGTCAAAGTGCATATGTATGCTGATGATGTACAAATCTATTTGAGTAGGCACATTGGACTTATTGAAGACGTGACGTCAAAGTACATATGTATGCTGATGATGTTCAAATCTATTTGAGTAGGCACATTTGACTTATTGAAGACCGCCTTGCATGCATAAACGATGATTTAGACAGAGTAGGCTTGTGGGCTAAGAGTAATCGGATGATACTGAATCCAGGAAAGTCGCAGTGTTTTGTTTTTTACAACAGCACTTTTGATAGGAATAGTATCCCTCCGGTCATTTTGGATGGTATCAACTTAGTTATCACAGTAAAGTTATAAATCTTGGTGTTACTTTAAGTCTAGACATGAAGTGCTGTGACAATGTTAACGCATTGATTTGAAAAGTCTACTTCGGCCTTCGGAGACTTTGGCTCCATGCGAGTGTCTTAACAACAACTTCGTCTTAAGCTTGTAAACACACGACTTATGGTATACTTTTCATATTGTATTACGATTTACCCTAAGCTTGTTTCTTTTTGTGCCCGCAAAGTGGAAGTTGCCTTTAATGATTGCGTTCGGTTTGTATTTGATTTTCGTAGATTTCATCATGTTTCCCCTTTTTGGACAAGATTCTTACCTTCGGCGTAGGTCATTGATATTTGTCTTTAAACTTTTAAAGTCAGGCAAACCAAAGAATCTCAGAGAACTCGCAAAATCTGAACTTCGGAAAATCTGAATGCAATAGGAATATAATAACTCCTTGTTTCTATAAGACGATTATGGAAAGTACTTATCTTGTCCAGATCTCGGGCCTATGGAATATCCAAACTGCCAACTCTTTAATCGCATTCAAGAGGCTCATTAGTTTACAAATAATATAGTTGTTGATAATCCTTCCATTATATTTTGCTCTATTTTTCTACTAATCTTCTTAGCAGTTGAACGGAAATTCTATTTGACCTTTCTTAGCGCACTTACCAAGTTTCTGTAATATTCATAGTTTCTTTTTTTTTCTGTTTTGTTCTGAATTCCCATAGTTTAGTTTACAATATTTTTTTTCTCCTAGAATTATGTATTTAGTATAGTATCTACTACTCATTGTACAAAAAAAGATCTAATCTTGTGTACGACTGGAACAAATGATATATTTAAATTATGCTCCTTTTCTACTTGGGCAGACCCGGCAATTCGAACGTAACAAAATTTGTTCTTCATATTTTCTGCACCACCCTATGACCATGTAGAAAAATAGTTTTCTTTAAAATTACAATTTCTGCCCCATTAGGAGAAGAAAATGGTCTCCTTCCTCCTCTCCCCCAGAAAGTGGTCGAAAAAAACTAATATCTTCTGGAACTGTCAAAAGTGTCGCAGAACATACCCAGGGCAACTACTTACATAATAAATTTAATATGAATTTCACAACACAGCTACTAATAGTTAGAGAAATGATGATGCAATAATGGTCTGTTCTTTTCTATGGGTTAATCAATGTTTTTTTAGTAGACTATACTCTGCTGTAAAAATTCTTCTTCTAAATGAAGTGCCCATATCAATCGTGGAGGGCGGAGGAGGCCATCAGATTTTAAAATGATTAGAATTAAAAAAAGCCTATGTCTTTGGCACAAACATGTGGGCGACCGAAGAGTAATTGCTAATCAATGAAATTTTAATGCATAACTTAACAGTACCTATGTTTAGTTTCATACCCAAGTCCAATATAAAAATAATCTCGTGTCTCCAATATCAGGCATATTATTGTTGCTATTTTTTGAAAATGTAAAAAAAGAAATGCTAAACGTGATATGCATCACAGAAAATTGTGTCATTAACTTTGTGGAGTCCTACCACTTATGGAAAATCAATTTTCCATGAAAGTGGTTAATCGCTGCGTAATATTTGGCAATCTGATGAGTCCGTTTCATCCAATCGCGAGATATTTGCTTGATAAATCGACCTCATCAAAACAATATCATTTGATGAAAAGTGCATATACTTAAATACACGAAATATGTAAGCAGTGGTTAAGCTGCCAAATTAAATTGCTAATGAACTGTAAATTATCATAAATGTAATTGCTTTCTCGATTTCATTGAAGAACTACATCAAAGGAAGTACTTGGTATTAATAATTTATACGATAGTATAGTAAGAAGAAATTGGTTGGGACAAGGCGAATAATACAAAATATTTCTTTCAAGACTGAAAGTGCAAGATCCAGATTACAGCTGGTTTGTTCTAAATTCCCCTACATGGTTCAAAATAATACTGAATACCATGAGGTATTACTACATTGTTTTTGCTTATTAGCTACTACGAATAAGATCGTGCTCATGTCATGCCGTCATATGAATGAAAGAGAAGAGACAGTCTTGCAAGCCTGATTTCTCAAATGCAAGATTGAGAAGCAGAAACAAAAATCCATGTCGTTTTGACGACGTGGTGTTACCATGAATTATAGATTAGGCATTAGGTTTACTCAAAACTCTACATTGAAACAATAAAAATAGTTACGCTTATAAGAAACAATGTAACCTTTATTTTTAAGAGAAATTACAAGTGAGCTACTGAATTTTTTGTATTTCTATAAATAAATGGCTACCGACCGCTGCGCTGCGAATTAATTCTATCGGACTGAACTTAATTTAATTTCAATTCTTTTGTTTTGAAGTCAATTCTTGTTCTGAATATAAATAGTCAATTAATCTATGTGAAACAAGAATTGGTTGACATCGCTTGGCTAGGTCATTGTTGTGTGGGGAAAAGCAAGACCTTACACAATAAATGCAAACAGGTCTTGCCTAAACGGCGGCACTCTTAAAAGTTGCAGTATATCTCATTTCATAACAATTTCAGAATTATTGGGTTTGTTGTGAAAGCGCGTCACTGCGAAATATGCAGGTGACTACCGGCTAGTCACAGCGGTGACCTGGGTTTTCAAATAAAAAATAAAGAAAAATAAAGAATGCGCGGTGACATGGGGGCTGAAAATGCTCAAAAAGTTCAGTCAAATTACGGTTTATTATACACGAGATATAAAGATATAAATAATAATTTATATATATGAATAAAGTTAAAAAAGATTAAGTGATATTTTTTTGTGACCTGCTCAACTCAGCCCAATATACGTGAGCTGATAGCATTGGAATCTGTACTGGAGATCTCAACATTATTAGGCGCAGCCGGTAGGATGTGAATAGTGTGGACAAGAAACCCTAATCCTTAAACCTGGAGTTGAGTCTGACTTTGGGGTGCTATTCAATCTGCCTAGGGACAGAACTTCAACGAGGAACCCAGTGGAGACTAGAGAGAGAAAAACAAAGAAAAAACAACAAATAGTTCACGTTCCAAATTTTATTCTTCCTGTACATCTTACTGGAGTATAGCATATGCAGGAAGATTATTAACAGAGGAAAACATCAAGAAAAAAAACAGTAAGTGGATACTCGATTCGGTCTTATGTGAAATTGGATGCAAGCAGGAGGTTTTAAAAGAGAAATATTATTACAAGATTATAGAACCCAGAAATAAGAATAATATTTAATCTTATAGTTTTTTTTTTTACTAAAATAATGCGTTTTAGCATAGTGAGTTATATATTTCTATATATTTCCATACAAAAAAAAAAGAAGGAAAAAACGTGAAAATTTCAGTTATAAAAAGAAAGGGGGAGAAAACTTAGAAAAATTTACTTTTGTAGTCGCATTACAGACATTTTTTTTCTTGTGCTTTGGTTTGGTTATATATTTGATAAAAGTAAAGCATTGGTCAAGAAAGGGTATGACTAAGGCACATGTGAATTATAGTTACTCTTAAAGCTGTGCAAATTCTAAATAGACAATAAATTGATAACTATCTTCAGGTATTTATCCTTAATATTTTGAAATTTTCGCAGAATTGTGATTGTGGGCGTATACATCTTTCAAAAGACCAAAAACGCTTCACTGATACACATTTCAATATTAATTAATCTCACTCCCAATAAAAACACCATACAACCTCCAGTTGACATTTTTTTTCTTTTTCCTCCAAGGTTAGGAGTATTCAAGTGACGTTAATGAAAATTAGTGAAAATTAATAGTACCTAAAAAAAAAAAATTGTTTGAATTCATAAATTCATACCCGCAATGGTAAACCTATATCTTAATGTGGGATGTTAAACGATACATCAAATGAACCAGAAGCTAGTTCAACTCCCCTTGATGTCAAGCCGAAACGAGAATTCTAGTTTTTCGTCTTAAGTTCAGCTCAAAAGCGATATTGGAGAAAGATAAGCTCCTTCTCTTTTGACAACGTCAGTCCAAACCATAGTTCAGATGGTACAGACACAATACCGACCGAAGAAGGTGCCAGTGGAATTTCTCAAAATAATAACGAAATTCCCATGCCATTAAGATCAGGTCTAGTGTATCAGAGACGAACTAAATCCCGATTAGAATTAGGCAAGGACTTATTGATAAACGAAAACTTTAAGACACGATATGTCAATTCTTGTAATTGACATATAGTGATCTACGTTTATAAATCACACTTGTCGTCAATTCCGATAATCGACATGGACATTTGTGGTGTTCTGAAAATTTAAAATGGTGTTGGGTAGTGTAGCGATAAAAAGAGATATCATTAGTTATCATTCATTTTTAATCATCAAATTCACTTAATTTAAAATATTCAATAATTCTACGCTTAGTTCAATTTTAGCACAATTTAACTTTAAAAATAATTTTTTTTAATGTAAAATACAAAAATTAATCTTTACTCAAATATATTTCTGACTGACACACGCATGCAGTTTTTTTTTTATTCACTTCTTATCTATGTATATATTTTACAACAAATTTCACTCTTAACTAAATTACTTAAAATTAATCGCAATAATTGATTTTAGCCAAATCTTTATTGTTAAGACATGTCTTGCCAGAAATACCATAAAGGCATGTCTTCGGCAAAATTTCACCACAATAAGAATTGCACTTTAATCTATTTATACCTAATAACTGCTGAAATGAAAAGAGTAATTTTTATTAATGTTAAAAATTCAATTTGATTAGTTAATTTGTGACCAGTAATTATACCCTTATGGCATGCAATTACCTTTGTCCCTTAACCTCAAATTGTTTAGAAAATTGAGTAAAATGATTACCTTCTTGATGATTATAAGCCAATTAAATTGCCCAGAAAATACTAAATGGTTAACTTCTTTTGCCGATCCGTATAATTCACAACTTGAACTGGCAACCAATTGTAAAAACCACAAATCCCAATTAAATTCGTAGGTGAACTTGATGAACACTTTATAAATTTTCTAAGTTCAGAAAAAACACTAATGAACTATTGATATTACCACAAACTATTGATTTTAATTTATAGACTTGCATATATAGTAATTTATGATCAGCTTGGCATATTTTAACTAGATGACAACTCGAAAGAAAAAGAGATCGAATGAAGGAATGACACGCCTTTTATAGACAGATTTGTTTCAATTTCACTATCCATAATGTGAAATTATCAAAATATTGCCCTTTTGTATATAAATTAAGACTTTTGATTATTATTGGTATATGCCAAAATGAATTTTACATTTTTTGGCATGTTTACCATAAGAATTTAATCTTAATTTTCTTGATTTTTATTAATTTTTACGAATTTCTGGTCTACTTTATCGACGCGCCATTTTTAGTTCATTCCAAATAATTCCTTTCATGACTTTTGCTGTTTTGTCTTGTTCGCACGGTACTTCTCTTTCGCACTCATTAGTGCCAATTATAATTGTAAATATCGCGAATTACGCGAATCCCGCGAAAAATACCGCGAAACGAACGCGACCATTAGAATCGCGCGAAGATTCTACCCCGGTTTAGCATGTTAATTGTCATGGGAAAATGAAGTTTCGCCGTGTTTATAAAACGAGAAATGTCAAACGCGCGCGAAGTGATTTTATTAAATTTCTTGAAGTTAATAGTGTATTGTGTAGTGTTTTCTGTTGTTTTCATCGAGAGATGTTATAATCTTCAGGTATGTACTACCAGTTTGTGGATTTATTGGTATTTTATGGTGTTTTCAAGGTTGGTGGACACCGGTACAGGTGAGCTTGTTTGGGTGTTTTCTCACCTGAAATGTCCACTAATCTTCAGTAAAATCTTATCAGTTACCTGATTGATAAGTTCTATGTGTTTTTTTATCTTGTGGCAGGTGAGTTGATTGAATTGTAATTAATTTAATCGTACTTCCCTGCATTCAATGTTATTTGTTTTGGTGTTGTTGGTATGAAAAAAAATAGTCTTGCATGCTGTATAGTTGTAAATTTATTTGGTCATTAGTTCATTTGTTACTTTGTTTATTAATAGTTCAAATTTTGTATTTCAATTATTTATCTTCCTTTCCTTTTTTCTCGTTTTAGATCATCGAGGGATCTTTGCACCTGTGGCATACTCCAGGTGCCGGTAACTTTGGTTGCATACTTTTTATTTTACCGTGATGAATTCCCCCTCTTTCTTTTCAGGTTCGTCGAACACACACCTTTGCAGTTCTGAAGAATTACTGGAACAACCAGAGGTAATGCCACAAGACGCTAACATGGCTAACGTTGATATTTCAAAAGTGAACCAGTTAATCTTCCATAGTATACCTATTTTAACTGGGGAAATATACCCAAGCCTCGCACCAGAGGTAACTGTGTTCACCAATTGTTGCAAATATTTAATGAATTGCTTAATTGCCGAAGAAATTCCTATCTTCTTAACTCTACTGTCCACACGTTTTAGGGGTAGAGCTGCTACTTCCTTAGAGGGAACACAATTCGAGAATTTCAGTGAGCTAGAAACCAAGATTAATAGCAAACTGGTAAATACAAAAAGCTATGTAGCCTTGGTAAATGAACTCCGAGTACTATGTATATCAGATGCCCGGCGAAACATTGACAGATTTCTCAAATAAAGTCCATGCGTTATATATAAGCCGTCTGTCCCAAATTTCTCAACGTTATAATAGCGAAGCTGCTACAGCAGTATAAGCCGAGTTAATAGAGACTGCGATCTATGTATTCACAACAGGGATAACAAATCCCTCCCATAACATGTTTCTGTTACAAGACACAAGTAATGAGTTGACCTCTGTACTTGAAGTGGCGCAGAAATTAGAGGAGGCCAAAAGACAGGTAATGTCAATAGTTCATAGGCCATCAGGCATGGGTTTAATGAATCCAATAGCTGCAAGTGGCTATTCAATGTTCCCTAATCCAACCCACAAAAGGCCGAGTTCTTTCATTGAACAACAACCAGGAAATCGATATCAAGGAAGGCAAGGAAACTCAGCCCCCAACCGGTTTGAGAATAACAGACGATATCCGAGTGTAAAGTGCAGCTGCTGTAATAGAACCATTCACACATTCGCCGAATGCTTTGAAAGGAAAAAGTCAGGGGTTTGCACAAATTGCCAAAACAATGGACATGTCGTTCGGAATTGCAGGAGAAAACCCTTTAACCAAAAACCTCAAGTAAATTCGGTGCACTTCAATGAAACACCGAATTCACAGCTACTAACTATGGCAAACACTCTAGATGGATGTTGTTATATACCTAAAGTAACAGAATTTTCATATAAAAAAGAAATAGAATTTTTCGTATAAAACCTGAAAAAGGGCAGGAAATTTTATTATTTTATTACGAAAAAAGCTTTCGCGATAAGAAACGCGTGCACCATAAATGCATTATATGTATAAGCGCCTCGCGATTTTCAAACGACGGGACGGTGGGTGATGTTTTTAAAAGTGTAAGATTACATTTTTGAAGCCATTTGTCCAACGCGAATAATTCTGGACATGTTTGAACAAGTCCAGAATTAAAAAGTAAAATTTTCTCAGGATAAGAAAATGCAATTTAGCATTTTCTAACCTGAATAACGGCTCTTGATCACGATGAATGTGATCAAGAGTTGAGTTGAATTTTAAACGTAAAAGCGGCGCAATCTCGGGCCCGGAAGCAGGAGTCGGTTCTTAAGAGTTAAGTCGGTCGTTCTAAAAAGAGTTGTTGGTTTTGTTTGTTTGAGTCGGGTTATGTAGTTAAAAATGAAGATCTAATAAAAAGAAAATTCGGTGGTGTAGTTAAAATAAAGATCTAATAAAAAGAAAATTCGGTTGTGTAGTTAAAATAAAGATGTGTATTTTAAGAATAGGAAAATTATAGAATAGCTACGTCTTGTAAAAAAAAATAAAGAATTAAAGAAGAGATAGAAAAATACAACAGAGTGTTTTGTAAAACAAGAACCCCGAACTGGATTATTAGTGAGCGGAAGTGAACAAAGTTCACAGGTGAGCGAAATAGAAATTATATAACAATTGGCGCAGCCGGTAGGATCAAGGAAGCTTGGTCAGGTTAAATGATCGTAAACGCTTGAAAAGCCTTGATCCTGCAAGAATCTACGGGGAACCTGTGACACTAGCCAAGCTATAAGGCCACGTCACCCCCAACGCTCGGGGTAGATATCATCTATAGGCGCCTCTGCTCCAGGCGAGCAAGCGTTCACCCCATTAAGGGTGAAACCGAATCAACGAGGAACTACATTCACCAACTTAAGCCGCTATACAGACAGCAGGATATCATCGTTCCTGGGTTGAAGGGGACTTCGAAGAAGGCTTTAAGCCCCCCTTTCAACCATATCCAGGGGAAATAAGTAGGCCTAGGGCCCCCCGGCAGCAAACAGAAGCACCGGAAAATTGTAACTTCGTTCCAGGATTGAAAGGGATCTCGAAGTCGGCATAAGCCCCCCTTTCAATCTCAGCCAAGGGAATTAAGACGGCAGGAGCCCCCCTAGTAGCAAGAAACAATCCAGAAGGGAATACTCCAAGAAGGCTGGAAGCCCTCCTTTTGGACAACGCGGGACGCATATGTCAGAAAGAAACTCGACACCGGCACCTGAGACAGGCACGAGATCAGACTCCATACCTTCATCCGACGCGGAGAAATCCCCAGGTGAAAATCTTCATCACCTACGGGAAGGTACTGACAACGCCTCAGAAGACAACCCAACACAATCAAATAGCTAGCACAACTCATCTTTACCCCAACAGCAACAAGCCGCTGGAGTTCGCCTTAGAAGTGGTACCATTTTAACTGGTCCCACCGTACCAAATAAAGTAAGTCTTGATAATTTTTTAGATAAGACGTTAGAAAAGGCACGTGAATCCGATAAGCTCACTGTCACGCACTGCGACGCACTTGACCACAGATTAAGTCAAGGCAGAGAGCAGAGGCTGACGCAAATCGAAAAATTCAAAAAAAGACACGGAGCGAATCAAACAGGAGCTTATCGAATTCGCCGGGCTTTCACGTTCATTAGGTATAGATAAGACCACAGCCAGTGTACTTGTAAGTGCTGAAGGAGAGGAAAGTGTCAGTGATATTAGTGGTGAAGCCTGTGACCAAACAACCACCGAAAATCTCCTTAATGGCTGGCTAGAAGTATCCTTCACGGATTCTAGCACAGAAACCAGCCCTGAAACTCGTCAAAGCACCAGTAGACTACCCTACAAAAGTTTAAATAAAAAGATAATCACAATGGTAGATTATGCAAAGGTGGCCAAGTTCACGGCACAACCAGTTCCTCTGTTTTCGGGTAAAAATACCCCACAGCTAGGTCGTGAGCTACAAACATTTATTGGCTGTTGCAAACAGGCCTTACACTGTTTAAGTGAGGAAGGAAAACCAGCCTTCCTACATATCTTGCCCACAAGACTTCGTGGCTGATAAGCATAGCTGTTTGCTTCGGACGTTCCAACTACTTTTAGTGAGGTGGAGGAACGTCTGAACAGAACCTATTTACCACGAGAATCGTACCAAGAGTTGGTCAACAAATTGATCACAATGAGGCAAAATCCGTTGGAAACTCTCACTGCCTTCACAACAAGAGTGAAGCAGTTGCTGATGCTTTACAACGAGGCAGCGGTACTGAAGTACGGAGCAACGGCAGCCCCAGCTGTGAAGACACAGTTGGCGGACTTCGCCAAGAATGCTCTCAAAAGTGGAGTGAACAATCCCCACCTATGCCAGTACCTCCTCACTCTGGTAGAAAATGATCTAGAGAAGCTGATACAAAAGGCTTTAGATATGGAAAAGTTACAAGCAGGCACAGTTTTCGTCCAAACGCCGCTAACGCAGCAGCCATATCCAATGGCACCAATAGACCCTAGTCTTCGAGTTCGAGCTCTCAGCCGAACTCCTTACAATCAAGCACCACCGCCACCCATGTATGCATCACCACGAGCACAAGAGACCAGACAGTTTAATCCCCCATACGTACATGCTCAACCACTACGCCCGCGATTTCCACGAAGGGAATCTAGACAACCGGATACACAGAATCTGGTACAAAACATCACTTGCAATTTCTGCCAGAAGCGGGAACACACCTACACGGAGTGTTTAAAACGCAAAAACACCCCCTTCGAAACAACCAAACACAGTCTGCAAATCGTTTCACACGAGGATCGCCTAGCAATCCACCACAGTCAGACCCAAGCAATATAAAAGGCCCCAGAGTCTTTAATATAAGACCAAAATGTGATTTTTTTGGGCGCCGTGGACACAAGATCGACGAATGTCGACAAAGGCAAAAATGGGAGGATAAAAAACAGGAAACGACAAAAAGTCGACCCAAAACTCCCCGGCTCGACTATAAACCCTACCAGCCATAAAAAAGGGTCTTCTCAGCCGCCCGACTTCAGTGTGCCCACCGTCAGACTCCCTCTAGACATAAGTCTAAATGGTCAGGCCCAGCTAATAGTGGACACCGGCGCTGAGATCAGTATAATTAAGAAAAAAGCTCTCAAATCTCGCGAGCTAATAAACCCCAACAAAAAACTAACGCTTCAAAGCCCTTTTGGCACCGGCAAAACCTTAGGAAGTTGCCAAGGAAACTTCATGCTAAAAAGTAACTTACCTTGCAACTTTCAGGTGGTAAAAAACATCCCAGGTATTTCTGACGACGGCTTACTAGGAAATGATTTCCTAGTCAAAAATTGTAATGTTGAGGGACCCAACAAGGTACTGCGATTTCCTCGCACGGAAACCAATCCAGAAGAGTTTGCTGTTCCATTAGAGACCGCATCGGACAACCCGTGTTCACAAAACACAGTCAACAAAGAGACACTGGTAGAAGATATTAAGCCCGACGGGGATACACCTTCTACCCGAAGTGTTCTCAAAGCTTCTCAGTCAGAAGAAGTCGGCTGTGACTTACAAGAACGCGATAAGGATGACTTGGTTACCGAAGATCCGGCCCGTAAGACTGGACAGCATCAGGTGAATTTAAATGAACCTGTGTGCGTCCCAGCAAAGTCTCAGATCGTAGTCAAAGTTCCGTTGCAGTTGCAGGAAGAAATGATCAGTCTGTCGAAAGAAATAGACGACGGAGTCTTCTTAGCAAACAGCTTGCTCTCAGCTGGGTTAAAGGCAGTCCCTATAGGAATCCTCAACACACGCAGTTCACAAGTAGTTCTAAACAGCGTGAACCTAAATCTGGTTCCCATTAAAGACTACACTGTCGTCCCCATAAAACGAGAGCCAGACAAAAATATTACAACAGCCCATCCTTTGAACCCCATGAGTCGAAATGACTGCGATGGTGAGCATCAAAATATAATTAGATCTAAGATTAAGAACATAGGGCATAAGAGCCCCAGTCAACTAAGCAGTCATAAGAAACTGCTCCAAGACGCTTGCGGGTCCCTCATGAAAACCCCAACGTCAAGAGCTGGCCAGCATACAAAAGGTCTGGCGTTAGCAACTCCCGCAGATCCACCTGGCCCAACGCCACTCATAAATAAAAGAAATAGGCTAAGACGTAAAATGAATATAGATAATAACAATAGGTTTAGATTTAAGAACAATACAAACAGGGCAATAAGCGCCGATCAGAAGGCCACCCTACAACATATACGATATCTATTCCCAAACGATGTCGAACAAGAAGACACCAGTAATCAGCCCCGCCTCATCAGACTAGAGCAAGAACTCAGTCTGCATGAAACTTTAAATTCTGAGGAAAAAGCCACAATAACAAATCTCTGTTACGAATATGATGACATATTCTTTTTAAAAGATGACAGGCTTACACATACCAACGCCATCACCCACGACATCCCTCTGGTGCAAGACCAAGCACCTATTAACCAAAAGATGTACCGGTTACCAGAGACACAGCGAAATGTCATAAATGAGCAACTCAGAGAAATGCTGGATAACGACATTGTCCAGCCCAGCAAAAGCCCATGGAACTCGCCACTGCTAGTCGTCCCCAAAAAAGCGGGACCAGATGGTGAGAAAAGGTGGCGCGTCGTCGTTGATTTCCGTAAGTTGAACGAAAAAACGATTGGCGACGCCTTCCCGCTACCTCGGATTGAGGATATGCTCGATCAACTGGGCCATTCAAGATACTTCACCACCCTAGACCTAGCCAATGGCTATCATCAGGTACTCGTCGATCCGAAAGATCGAGCAAAAACGGCTTTTAGTACCAACTACGGGCATTATGAATTCAAACGCATGCCGTTCGGGCTCAAAGGAGCCCCGGCCACATTTCAGCGTTTAATGAATTTCATATTAACTGGCCTACAAGGCCCAGAATGTTTCGTCTACTTAGATGACATCGTCATCTATGGAAAAAGGCTGGCAGACCACAACGAAAAGCTTCGAAAAGTCTTTGACAGGTTAAGAGAAAATAACCTGAAACTTCAACCTGAGAAATGTCAATTTCTCAGGCGCGAGGTAGTGTATTTAGGACACAAAAGTTCTAACCAAGGAGCACTACCTGACCCTAGCAAAAAGGCATGCGTCCAAACTTTCCCCATTCCTAAGACAGTAAGGCAAGTGCAATCATTTTTGGGCCTTGGCAATTACTACAGAAAATTCATACCCGATTTTTCGAAAACAGTACGTCCTCTAACAAACTTACTCCGAAAGGATGTAAAGTTTAAGTGGACTGAGAAATGCCAAGAGGCATTTCAGAACATTAAGAACGCTTTAATTTCCCCTCCACTCTTAATATATCCCGATTTTTCCAAACCCTTTAACCTTACCACAGACGCCAGCAGCGAGGCTCTCGGAGCAGTTCTCTCTCAAGGAGAGGTAGGAAGTGACGAGCCAATTGCCTACGCCAGCCGTACCCTGAACAGACCCGAACGTAACTATTCTACCATTGAGAAAGAGTTACTGGCTATAGTTTGGGCGACTAAAAATTTCAGGTGTTATCTGCAAGGCCGAGAGTTCACGGTCTATACAGATCACAAACCACTCAAGGGAGTCTTCAATGTTAAGGACCCCACATCCTGTCTGGTGAGATTTCACCATAAACTTTTCGAGTTCAATTATAAAATTGAGTATAAGCCCGGAAAGTACAACACGAATGCCGACGCTTTAAGCCGTATTCCACGGGATAATAACAAAGACAAGGAAACTGCAACCTTCATGGCAGAATCTATAGTCCACCACTAAATGGTCTCGGGCATAGAGGAGGAAAAACACTCATCGGACCTTAAGGAGTGTCTGCAATGCAATGCAGTAACAAGAGCCCAGACACGAAACATTCAGGAAAGTGGAACAAATCCAGACAGCCAGGCCAAACTAATAGAACAAGAAGAACAAGCTCATCATCCAGAAGAGACCGCAGACCGTGACAGTCCACCTAGTACCAATCCACCAATTATAGACGAAACTCGTCCCCCTGAAGTAATCACAAGCCCAGAGGAGATTCAATTAATCTTAAAATATTATCATGATTCTCTCTTTGGCGGCCATCAGGGAGTGATAAAAACCTGTAAACGGATTCGAAGAAAGTGTTGCGCGCCGGCAACAAGAGTTCACTTCTTCTGGTTGTTGCGCGCCGGCAACAAGGGTCAATCAACCGTAGAGTATCGAAGGGAAATGTGCTGGTTCCAAAAATTGAGAAGGCTGAGCTTGAGTTCCACGATTTTCTTTATTAACACTTTTTTTAACTTTTTACTTTAAACAATTTTTTAATTTGACAAAATACTTTAATAAAACTCTGTTTTTCTATTTTCTATTTCACAACTTTCTTTGACTTTCCACTAGAGGCCTTACCTTGGGTAGGGGGACTCTCTAGCTTCGGGTTTAGAATATTTCTGATTTTCCTTGCATCAGAACTCTCTATTTATTTAAAATCAATCTGCAGTGGTTAATACTCCCTTCCACTTGCAGATTGATTGTTTAGCAATTTTTGTGGTAACCAATCAAAAATTACCTATTGAGCATTTTTCTGTGAAAAACAACCCAAAATCACCTATCAAGCATTTTTTCCAATGAAGGTGAAAAATTTATTGCATTAATGCAATTTGATTTTTCACCCGCAAATTATAAAAAATAATTGGGAACAATTGTATGAAAACAACGGTATCAATTTTCACACGAGTCCCAAAACAATAATTCACTTGCTTTATTACGTATAACGGCAAAAAGAAATTTGACGCCGGCGCTTCCGCTAAGGCAATTTCTTTTGGTCAGTTTGTTGCACGGCGGGTGTGAGGTAAAATCGTTCAGCGAGTACCATGCTTTACTTCTTATCGCTTTGAGTTAATCAGGTGATTCCATTATACGTTTGGCTGATTGTTCTCAAGCAAGAAGTCCAAAGGTTCTTATTTACTTGTAGAAAGGTGACAGGCCTTATCTACCTAAGAATTATTACCGTGGACATGGGTACATCTAACGATTACTCATTATGTGCTGCAACTTGACCACAGTCGTGTGCGTATAGTTGTTTGTTTATTGTTTTGGTTCTCATTGTGGGGTCGGATAACCGTGATTTATGGATGAGAGGTGTTTGCTTGATCTTTTTAGGTAATGCGTTATGAATCAGAGGCAATTGAAGTGGTTATTGCTTGATCATATTATTTGGATTGTTTTGGGGATTCATAACACCTTCCCCCTTGAAAAAAAAATTTTCTTTTATATTCTTTAAGAGGATGTAAAAAAAATTTTGAGAGTTGCTGACGCTCGGAAATCTAGAGTACATAGTTTGATTAGTACTACGATATGATATTATATGGTACTTAATGGTATGTATGATACAAACATATGTTAGATTTAATTGTTATGATTATGATACAAAATTAGATTTAGTTGCTAATGATATTTTTATTCATTAGCTCCATCGTTTATGATTTATTTATGCTAGATTGAATGATATATATTTTTTTTTTTTATATATATATGTTGTGTTTCTTATTTTACAAAAATCAATTGTTACCAAGTGTGGTATTATAATAGTATTATATAAAAGCAACTTATTTGAGAGGTACTTAATTAGTTATCTGTGATTCTAGATAATGGTATTTTACTGGAAATACTTTTGATTTCAGTAATTTCTTCATTATTTGTTTTATTTTCTGTTAAGGTTTTCTGGTTCTTCTCTTTTTTAACATATCGCATGATTATTTTGATTACACCATAAGAAGTAAGTGTTATAATTAATAGATATATGAAAGAATAATGGTGTATATCATGCGTTGAAATATTATTTAATTTTTGTTTTTCCTCGTGCTCCAGTGTTTTTAAATCATGGCTTAGATCGAATAGGGCTTGGTGATTTACGTTTTTTATTGTAATCATTTTCGGGAGTTCGAGTTTTATGTCTTTAAGATGATTAGCCATTGTTAGGTTAATTGAGGGTAAGTATGAATTATTTGAAATTGATATTCTTTCGGAATGACCGTATAGCGTTAGGTCGTTGCTTCTTATGTAGCAATTTGGAGAAATTTCTAAAATACCGTTTCTTTCGAGTGTTAGCGGTTCGATTCTGTCGCCGCATATATTATCTATTGTTAGAGGATTTCTAAGACTGAATAACCATTTATTTGGGTTGTTTAATTGGATCCAGAAAGTAGATGTTTTTATTGTTTTTACATTGCAGGATTTTGGAATTTCCGTAGTATGTTTTAATAGATCCATTTCGCATTTGTTTTGTTCGGCATTACTATTAAGGATTGGGTGTGTTATTTGACACAGATGAGTATTTGAGAAACTCAATTGGCATTTGTCGAAGTCCTCTGTATTCATGGGGTAATGCTTTTCGCGGTTAAAATCTACCAATAAATATTCGGTAGTAGGTTTTATGTAAAGAAAAGAGGTGTTTACTATACTTGGGAATGGTATAACTTTGTATGCCTGGAAAATTGTGTTTAGTGGTAATGGGATTTTAATTTCGATGATGATATTATTCTTGATTTTGTTTGTAGTTGTAATGCTAACTTTATATAAGTCGATAAGACTGTCTTGTGTGGCTGAAATGGGTAAGGTGGTTCCGGAAGGAAGATTTTTCCTAATAACTGTAAGAGTTTCCTCTAGTTGAAATGGGGTGATAATTAATGGATTGGGAATGCCATGTTTTATATCTAAAAGCATGTCGAGGATTGCTTTTTGCGAATTTTGGTATCTCATAAGTGATAGTGTAATGGCGGAAGTGATACTTTCTAGTTCTAAGTTTATGAAGGTGGAGTTCACTTCAGCTATTATGAAATTGAATGCTTTAGAAATTTTGTCAAATTTTTCTTGGATGTTATCAAATTCGAGTTTAATATCTGAGGATGTTTTATTAAAAAGGTTGATTGTTTTATCTACGATAATGGTTTGTGATTTAATGAGTTCTAATAGGTGGTCCTCATTTATTTTTTAAGTAGTGGATTTGTTTGTCGTAATGCTTGGCATCGTCTTCATTGAGAGTACCGAAGAGTGTTTTGCTAAGGCTGCCTATTGCGTTTATTAGGCCGCGTCGAGCACGCAGATGTTTCGGATCTATAATTTCTGCATTTTGCTCTATCTCGTTAATTAATATTTTGATAGTTTTTATTTGTGACTCGCATGGGTGGTTGCGGGTTGGGTGTTGTATCTTAAAATGTAAACATATTTTTTCTATGTCTATTGTTTGGGATCTTAGGAGGTTATGTTCTAGTTGAAAATCGTCTAGGCTATAATACGTAACTAGTTTCCAACTTGAGCTGTATAATTGTATGTTTCCGTATTCCTCGAAATATATTCCTGGAGTTGAGGCGAAGTTTGTTGTCTTTGTTCCGCTCGTGACTCCGAATGTTAATAATAAGATTAGTATTATGTACGGCATTTTGGCCTGGTGGAATAGAAGAAAAGAAAAGAACGCGATTACTCTATGAATAGCTTCAGATGGTTGTTATGGAGTTTTTTATTTTTATTTCTAACTCTTACCACTGAATTCTCGGTTGAGGCAATTTGTACTATTTCGTAAGGGCCTTCCCATAAGGGAGATAATTTATTTTTTCTCGTGTGATTCTTCACTAATACCTTGTCACCAATTATAAAAGGTTTTGGCTTAGTAACGTGATCATAGTACGTTTTGGATTTCTCCTTGTTTTTTATAAGATTTTCTCTTGCTATTTTATGAGCATATTGGAGACGCGCTTTTAGTTCACTGGCATAGTTATCGTAGTTATACGTAACTTCTGGGTCCTTTTTTAGTGATGTTGGGATTTCTGCGTGAAATCCAAATAGTAATTCGTGAGGCGTGTAGCCTGTACTTGAATGATTAGAATTGTTGTATGTGAACATAGCGTAAGGGATCCATGTATCCCATGTTAGTGGATCTGTAGACACATAGTGTCTAAGGTATTCAGCAAGCGTACGGTGGCTTCTTTCTAGAGCTCCGTTTGTCTCTGGGTGGTATGGTGTAGTTTGTAACTTATGTATTTTCAAAAGTTTACAAATCTCACTAAATAGAGAACTTAGGAAGTTTGATCCTTGGTCCGTTAGGGTTGATTCAGGTAAACCATGTTTACAAATGATGTGGGTTACAAATTGCTCAGCTACCGTTTTGGCTTCTGCGTTCGGTAGGGGTATAGCATCTGAAAATTTAGTCAGATCATCTTGGAACGTTAATAGATATTTGTTGTTTTGATAACTTGTTGGTAGAGGTCCAACGATATCCAAGAAGATTTTTTCAAATGGTTTTTTGCTTGTGGTAGTAATCTTCATAGGTATTTTCTTGTTTGCACCTGATTTATTGACCTGGCAAGAAGAACATCTCTTGATGTACTCTTGAATGTCTTTTTTCATACCTGGCCAGTTATAGATTCTTCTTATCTTCCCGATAGTCTTCGTTTGTCCCTGATGACCGCCTAAAGGAGTGACATGGTAATCCCTAATTACCTGTTCGATGTCCTTTGGGTCTTTTAATTGTACTATTTTATTGAGGAAGAAAACAGGCCTCGTGGCGGAATCCTTAAATTCTTCAGCACATATGAGTTTCAACTCGAAGTACGAAGTGCTGTTCAGGATTGGTATAGCAATTGGAATTATCTCTTCGTTAGATGACAATTCTTTGAATTTTTTAAATATACTCCTTGTTAATTCCTGATCTTTTTGTTCTTTAAAAGGGAGGGGTGCATGCCCCACTATATACGTAATATTCCCTTGTTTATATTCTTTGATTCCTCCTAATGGAATTTGATAATTATCAGGTAAATAAGTTTTTAATAAATTTTCAAATGTGGTGTTTACTGTCGGAATTATGAAATATTTTCTTTTGATATTCCGTGTTTCCAGTAAATTGTTCGAGTTTTCTCCCACTATTTTAGGGGTTTGGTTTGTTTGTGCCCTCTGTTGATTCCTTGTTATCACTTGAATATTTTTGGATTCTGGTACTATACGACTGAGTGCGTCAGCGTTAAGATTAGATTTCCCTGATTTGTGTATGATCTTGTAATCATACTCTTCAAGTTTAATCCTCCACCTCATCATTCGGGAAGTGGGGTCTTTCAGATTCATGAGCCACGTAAGGGCTTGTGATCTGTAATAATCGTAAATGTCCGACCGTACAGGTAAGGACGAAATTGTTCTACCGCGTATATTATTGCTAATAGCTCTTTTTCTATAGTTGAATATCTTGTCTCAGCCGGATTTAGGGTGCGGCTGGCATAACAGATTGGTTTGTCTTCTCCGATTTTCCCTTGCGATAAAACTGCGCCAATTGCATAGTTACTTGCGTCTGAAGTAACTAAGAATTCTTCGTTAAAGCGAGGATATTGCAAAATAGGCGGATTTAATAATTTTTCTTTCATGAGCGTGAAAGCTTCGTCGCAGAACGCATCCCATTTGAAAGTAGCATCTTTCTTTAATAGAGCCGTGAGAGGCTTAGCTATTTTAGCGAAATTAGGGATAAAGCGACGGTAATATCCAACAAAACCTAAGAAGGATTTTATGTCTTTTTCCTTCATGGGTAATTTTGGACAGATTCTAGTTTAGAGGGATCCGGTGTTACTCCGTTTTCTGTAACCAAATGTCCAAGATAAGCTATTTGTTTGCTTAGAAAATGGCATTTTTCAGGCTGTAGCTTGAGATTATTTACTCTAAGCCTATTGAAAACGTGTTGGAGTCTTGCATTATGTTCTGTCAAGTTGTATCCGTAGACAATTATGTCGTCCATGTATACAAAACATTCTATGCCTTGGAGTCCGACTAAAACATTGTTCGTCAGCCTTTGAAAAGTGGCTGGTGCACGTTTCAATCCGAATGGCATTCTATTAAAATGGTAATGACCGTAAGGTGTACTGAAAGCAGTTTTTTCCTTATCATGGTCCTCCATTTGTATTTGATGAAAGCCATTAGCTAAATCCAATGTACTAAAGTATTTAGCTTTCCCTAGCTGATCTAGTATATCAGTAATGTTGGGTAAGGGAAAGGCATCGCCGACTGTTATGTCGTTGAGGCGCCTGAAATCGACAACTACTCTCCATCTTTTGTTTCCTGAAGCATCAGGTTTTTTCGGAACTAGAAGTAGAGGAGAGTTCCAGGGGCTAGAACTAGGGCTTATGATTTCTTCTTGAAGCATTTTATTTATTTGTGAATTAATCTCAGTACGCTGAGATTCTGGAAGTCTATAAGGTCTTATGTTGACAATGGGTTTTTCAGGTAGCGTAGGTATTTGGTGCTTAACTGCACTTGTGCAAGTTAGGAAATCCCCATCTAGATAAAATATGTCATTGTATTCTCGACAAGTATCTAGAATTGTTTGGGCTTCTTCCGCGTTGCAGTGAGAGAGGTTTAGCTCGTTCTCGAGTCTATTTAGTCTCTGCTTTATTGGATCCTTTTTCGGATTTAATTTTATTATACTATAATTATTTAAGTTTCGTAGATGAGGTCTTATTTCTGTGTTTCTTATAGTAACCTCTTGCTGATTTGAGTTCAGGATTAGGATAGTCGCGTGACCTGTGTTGTCAGGTTCTATTAGCGTATTTCCTGTTATCACTCCTGGTTTCAGTTCTTGGTGTTCACTAAAGAAACAACCTCTTCGATTTAGTTTTATTTTTGCTACCATTTGTGTACGTGCCGGTATTTTTATATTTTCGGCTTCGTACTGATTTATTTTGTTTATTATTTTCGAAACATTTTTTTGTTTCTTACCCTTAGGCTCACCTCTT
Organism: Dioctria linearis; assembly: GCA_963930735.1. NCBI lineage: Eukaryota > Metazoa > Arthropoda > Insecta > Diptera > Asilidae > Dioctria > Dioctria linearis. The sequence goes on along the minus strand of OZ005742.1, from coordinate 217,112,399 downwards.
TGTGGGGGGGCCTTGTCAACTTGTACCAACTGATAGTCTTGGCTTGGGTCTTTCAAACCTCCATACCTGCTATCTGAGCTGGTGTAAGTCAAATTGTCGAAGCTTGGGTCATCCAAACCTCCATACTTGACATTTGAGCTATGGCGAGACAATTTTTTCGAACTTGGGTCATTCAAACCTCCATATTCGTTTTTGCACACTGTCTCTGAATTTGCCTTAATAACTTTGCGTGTGGATTTGCCTCCTTGGGGCTTATTAATTTTTAGTGATAGACTTTTGTTTTCGTAGTCTATTATGCTAGAAAATTTATTTAAAAAGTCATGACCTAGAATTCCATCATATTTAAGTTGGAGGTCATCTTTCACCATGTGTATATCGTGGGTAAAGAAATTTTTGCCTACTTGAAATTCGCATTTGGCGATTCCTAAAGTATGTAGGGCTTTTCCAGCTAGAGGTGATACCTCCAAGCTCTTTGTACTATCAACCATTGTGTCACCAAGTGATCTGGTTGCTTTAAGGACCGATATTTCGGCTCCTGTATCGATTAAGAAATTACTAGTATCAAATGCTGTGATGGAATTTCTGATCGTCAAAACTAGTGATTGGCGATCAGCATTGAGAGGGAGATAAAGCATTTGATTTAATTTTTCGGATGTGGATGGACATCCGCGGATACAGTCATCTGGCTGAGGCGAGACTGGGCGACTGTAATGGCATCCTCGTCTCGCCGCCGGCTGTTTTCCGATTTCTGTTGATTTTTTGATTTTATTTTGGCAGTTGCTGCTCTAATATTTGGCGACCGCTTAGGTGATTCTGTGAAATTCTGTTGGGATCTTTGATATTGAGGAACATAGGCCTCTTGTTGGTTGCCTTGAAAACGGTGATTAACTGGAGTATTCCGTTGATACTGTGGAACACTCGAAGTGTAATACCTTTGTGATTGATTTTCCCTTTGTATTTTTGTATGAGGGAATGACCTGCTATTACTTGGATAACTTTGCTGGAAAAGTCTTTTACGACATTCCGAAAAGTGATGATTAGGTATTTTGCAGTAGGAACAAATGAGTGAGGGTTTCTCCATTTTCACTCTTGTGGAATAACAGACTTCAGCTGTATGTCCTTTTCTGTTGCATTTTGAACAAGTTGAAAAATGATCATTATAAGTGGAGTTCCTTTCGGATTGGTCTATAGCAAATTTAATAGAAGCTGACAGCTCCTCGTGGCCTTTTGCCTTGGTTAATAGACGAACCTGACTGTCTTTGAGGCCGTCTTCAAATGCTCGGAGAACCATTTTTTGATTTTCTCCAGCTAAAAGATTTTTGAGTGTTTGATCATTCGTAAAACTAGAGGTTGCATCATCATATAATGCTAACAACTTGCGAGCACGAAAGGCGTAATCTTTCATATTTTCTCCAGATTTTTGTCTGAGAGCTAGAATCTCATTTTGTATTGAGACTCTAGAACGAGTCTCTAAAAATTGCTCTTGCAGGGCCTTTTGGAGTTCTTTCCAAGAATTTACGTCGTTATATTTAACAACTTCATAGGCTCTGCCTACCAGTTTTGTTTTGATTATTTGCAAAAATAGAGCTTTTTCTGTTTC
>OZ005742.1:217058639-217110599 GCA_963930735.1 Dioctria linearis | reverse complement strand
GGGTTTGTTTAATATTAAAACTCCGCTGCCAAATAGGTTGGAACTATGTAAATTTTTACTGCATGAAATTGTAATTTTCTGAGTAGTTGGAAATGAAAAGAGCCAAGAGTTTTTCCTTGTTAACTTCACTAACAGTTGTGGAACTTGAGTTTGGACCAGATATTCGCAGTTACCTGTTTCATTATAGGGGTTGAATAAAAAGCTTATGGGACATTCTTTTAAGTAATGCCCTTGTAGAATTGGGTTGAGTAAGGGACCAATGTAGGTATTTTCATTCAGATTGTTTGATAATTTGGTGTATACCCGAAATTCAGATTGTTTGAATAGTACGAACTCCTGTGTGGGTAGGTGGCTTGCAATGTAGGCATGTTTAATGTCTAGTAACAATGAATGATTATCTGGGGTTTTGAAGGGGAATAAATGGATTTGTTGCAGTTTGAAAGGCTGCATATTAAGAATTGGAATAGTAATTCTTATTACAAGTAGTTCATTTAGGATTTCAGACTTTACTTCCAGTGCCTGTGCCAATATAGCTATATCTTGAACTCTGTTAGATTTCTTGGGATGTGTCTTATAATAAGTCTCTAATAATGTAGATGGTGATAGTAACAATGGATGTACTTGATTATTTCTTAGTGCTGTCAGTATTTGGATAAATGTTTGCTGTCCTAGTTCTATATCTAATACTTGTAAACTGATTGTGGTCACCACTTCTTGAATGCGTTGTCTCGTATTCATTTCTCCAGTAACCATATCAATTAGATCGTTTACGGTTTTAGTTAGCTCTCTTTGGTTGGATTCAAGCTGGTTGATTGGTTTTCTCATTTTCTCGAATGAAGATTTAAATATCGTTATTTGATGTTTTTTTTTTTGTGTGTGTTTTTTACTGAATAGGTATGTTGGATTGCCTTTTGTTGCTTCTTAAGTTTGTCCATTGTTTTACTGCCCCCATTTTTATTTTTTATTTTTTTTATTTTTGACAGTCATTATTCGTGAAATGGCTTCAATTTGTTGTTATGTACTGTTACTCTTCGTTTACCGATTTGAATAACAGTATTAACAGTGTTAAAGACTTGTACCACTAGATATGGTCCTAGCCATATCTGGGAAAGTTTGTGTTTGTTAGCGGGGTTTTTCAGTAAAACTTTATCTCCTGTTTTGAAGGTTACTGGACGTGAACGCTTATCGTAGTAAACTTATGACTTTTCCTTAGCTTTCAACAAATTTTTCCGAGCGGTAGCGTACGCTTTTTGTATTTTGTACCTCAGAAGGTGGTAGTAACTTTCGTGGTTGTAAATGGGTTCCGGCTCTCTTTTCAGATTAGAGGGAACATCCGCTTTGAATCCAAACAGACAGTCCATTGGTGTGAGCTTGGTGCCATCATGTGGACTATTATTGTATACAAAAGCCGCGGTTCTCAGGAATCGATCCCAAGCCTTTGGATTTTCAGATACAGTAGCTCTCAAATACTCCACTAGGGGTCTGTGGGTTCGCTCCAGTGCGCCGTTGGATTGCGGATGGTAAGCGGAAGTCTGCATTTTTTTTATTTTCAGAAGTTTACATACTCGTTTGAAAAGATCGCTTAAGAAGTTAGAACCCTGGTCAGTTACTACCTTTTTAGGAATGCGATAACGAGTGATTATCTCATCGAAAAATATTTCTGCTACCGTTTCTGCTTCGCCATTTGGTATGGCATAACAATCTACGAATTTCGTTAGATTGTCTTGGATAGTCAGAATATGTTTGTTTCCTGAGTGCGTTTCCTCAAGAGGACCTACTATGTCTAAATAAACTTTGTCGAAGGGCATATGGGCAGTATCTGTTATGACCATTGGCATACGATACTCCGGGCTAGCCTTAAGTTTTTGGCATTTAGAGCATTTCCGAATATATTTCCTGATAGAACTAAGCATGTTTTTTCACTTATACTTCCTCTTTATTCTTCTATAAGTTTTGATTACTCCTTGGTGACCACCAAATGCATAGTCATGATAGTCCTTCAGAATTGTTTCGGTTTCCTCAGGGTCTGAGATATTTTCTGGTAATGTAGGTTGGGAATTTATTAGATTTTGGTTCCAGGGTGATTCGCCGTGTTCAGATGCACTGCTTTCGGATTTGTCAGTTGAGTCAATTTCGACTAATTCATTTTGGAGGCTCCGTGGATATTTTTGAACTTTATTGGGAGTTTCTGTGTTTTGATTTTCCTCTTCAATATTATTTTGTGCCTCCCTTATTTGAGCTCTCGTAACAGCATGACAATGTTTTTGTTTAGGCTTTGAGGGTGTTGGAGAACTAGAATCCTTTTCGTCCATGTCGGAATCGGCTCGGTGATGTACCTGAGCTTCCACAATGAACGAATTGGGGTTTGCCTGGTTTAGCTCGGTAGGTATTCGACTAAGCGCGTCTGCATTAGTGTTATATTTTCCAGGCTTATATTCAATTTTATATTCAAACTGTGAGAGTTTATGGTGAAACCTGACTAATCTCGATGTCGGGTCTTTCACATTGAATACGCCTTTCAAGGGCTTGTGGTCTGTGTAAACCGTGAACGTTCTGCCCTGTAAATAACACCTGAAGTTCCTGGCGGCCCACACAATAGCGAGCAACTCTTTTTCTATTGTGGAGTATCTTTGTTCCGCCTTATTCAAATTTCTACTTGCGTACGCTATTGGCCTGTCTTTACCTATTGCCCCTTGTGATAGAACAGCTCCCAATGCCTCATTGCTAGCATCTGTTGTTAGATTAAAAGGTTGGATAAAATCTGGATATTTGAGTAGAGGAGGATTTATAAGAGAATTTTTAATCTCATTGAAAGAGTCTTGGCACTTTTGCGTCCAATTAAATTTGACGTCTTTCCGTAATAGATTTGTTATTGGCCTGACTATCTTGGAGAAATTAGGGATGAACTTGCGATAGTAGTTTGCCAATCCCAGAAACGATTGAGTTTGTCTGATAGTTCGTGGTGGAGGAAAATTTTGGACACAGCTTGTCTTACTGGGATCTGGAAGTGCCCCTTCGTTTGAGCATTTGTGTCCGAGGTATATTACTTCTCTGCGAAGGAACTGACACTTTTCGGGTTGTAATTTAAGATTATGGGCACGAAGTCTGTCGAATACTTTAGCCAGTTTCTCGTTATGATCTTGTAAATTTTTTCCATATATTACAATATCATCGAGATAGACAAAGCATTCTAATCCTTGGAGACCCGTTAGAATGTAATTCATCAGGCGTTGAAAAGTCGCAGGTGCGCCTTTCAACCCAAATGGCATTCTCTTAAATTCATAATGCCCGTAAGCGGTACTAAATGCAGTTTTTGGTCTATCCCTTGTGTCTACCAATACTTGGTGATATCCGCTTGCAAGGTCAAGTGTAGTAAAATACCGCGAATGCCCAAGCTGATCCAGTATATCCTCTATCCTGGGTAATGGAAAGGCATCCCCTATAGATTTCTCGTTAATTTTACGGAAATCTACTACTACTCGCCAACTTTTATTGCCGTCGGGCCCAGCTTTCTTGGGGACTACCAGCAATGGAGAATTCCACGGGCTTTTACTTAATTGGATTATGTCGTTGTCCAACATTTCCTTAATTTGCTCATTTATGACTGCCCGGTGTGTTTCTGGAAGTCTATACATCTTTTGATTTATGGGTGGCTGATTGTGTAGTATGGGGATGGTATGCTTTATGGTATTAGTGCATGTGAGCTTATCTCCCTTTAAATAAAAAAGATTGTTATACTTATAGCATAACTCAAGAATTGATTTTTCTTCTTCGCGATTTAAATTTTCATCCAACAGTAATTCTTTACGTAAAGCCACACGTCTGTCTGGTTTATAGCTTTTAATATGGTTTACGTTTCTTGAATATGGATTGGAATTAAATTTCAATTTGTCGTTTTTGACGTTGTGTGTGCTTTTGTTTTGTGCACGAAGAAAATATGGGTTGGAATGAACTTTTAATTTGTCTTTTTTGACGTTGTATGTGCTTTTGTTTTGTGCACGTAGGAAAGGTGGATCACCATTTTATGAGTACTTTGGGTATTTACGTCGTCCAAAGGTACATGAAGATACTGTATGTTATAGCAATTACTTGGAACTAGAGTAAGCGTTAAGTTCTTTAAGAATACTGGTTCCGTGTTTACATTTAGAGCGGATAACGGTATGAAGCTTTTATGAGGACTAACTAGGCAATTTGCGACAAATACTCCTTCTTGGATCTCCCGAGACAAGCAGATCATTTCTTGGTCTATTTGTAACGGTATGCTCAGTACCATTTGAGATCGAGGGGGTATTCTATTGGATCGCTGAAGTACTACTTCATATTGCCTACTTTCATCTTCTTTTGAGATGTTCAGAGTTTCTTCCATTGGAGGTAAAGCATTTTTGTTATCTGGTGCCCGTGATTTAAATTGCTCCTCCAATTGATCACTTGGTATTTCCTCTCCATCTTCTAGGGATGTTTCGAGAGGTACCGTGAATTCAATAGGGTTGGTTTCCGTGCGAGGGAACCGGAGTAATTTATTAGGCCCTTCGATATTACAATTTTTTGCAAGAAAGTCATTGCCTAACAGCCCATCGTGGGAAATTTGGGCAATGTCTTCTACTACCTGGAGTTTGCATGGGACACTGCGGCTTAATAAAAAGTTGCCTTGGCAGTTTCCCAATGTTTCTCCTTCTCCAAATGGAGTTTTCAAAGTTACCTTTTGGCTTCGTTCTATATGTTTTGGGTTATCTAGTGCTTCCTTTTTTATGATGCTTACTTCAGCTCCGGTGTCTACTATCAGCCGAACGGCTGTGTTTTTGCCCATGTCCAGTGGTAAGTCTACCACTGGTACATTTTCTCTACTTAATTGTTGTTTTGTTTGAGAGGACCCTGAAGTAATTTGAGCAGTTTTATTTAATGTCGAGCCGGGGATTTTTCGGTCGACAGTATGCCGTTTCCCGAATGTGTGGCCTCCCATCGTTGTTTCTGCTGACAAGTGGACACCGTATGACTTCTTCTCCCACAGAAATCGCACATATTATGTTTGGGGTTAAATCTTTGTTCCCTATCTGCAGAGCCCCACCGAGCATTGTTTTTTGAGCTTACATGTTCGGGTGGCGCTTTAATATTCTGTTTACAATATTGGGCATCATGGCCCTTCATTCTGCAGTTAGTACAATAAGGAGTATTCTTACGCTTTAGGCACTCGTCATACGTGTGTCCTTTATAATTGCAGTAGCTGCAGGTGATCTTGTTTAACAGCATTTTCTGTTTATCGTACTTTTTTTCTGCCTGTTCGTAAAAAAATTTCCTGTTTGGAGGTGGACTTCCTAATGATTTCCTTGTTATGTTTGTTTGAGGAGAGCGCCAATAATTTTCTGAGTTTCTGTCGGTACTAAAAGATACTGAAGTTTCTCTTGGTGGTTCCGCTATTGGAGGTATACCAATTTCAGTTTTTATGTTATGTCTTCCGAATTCCTTTGTGTAAGGGTAGGAAGACAAATTTACACTCTCAGGTATGGGATAACCATAGGTATTAGAGAAATTTGGGATATTATGTCTTAGAAAAGGGTCCACTTGGAAAGAGTTTGTTGGGTTAGGGATATAATTTGTTGGTTGTGGAATGAAAAAGAGTCCTTGCTGCAATCTTTCCATATCTAGTGCCTTTTGTATGAGTGTTTCCAAAGAATTTTCATTCAATGTGAGTAAATAGGCGCTTAGATGGGGATTAGTTGCACCACTCTTTATGGAAGCCATAGCAAAGTCTTCTATTTGTTGCTTTACTACTTTAAAATTTTCAGATCCGTATTTACTTTGTGCTGCCTCGTTGCATTGAATTAAAAGTCTTTTTAATCTATTTGTAAATGAACTAAATGATTCTGGCGGATATTGCCGGCAAGTAATTAACTTGTTTATTAGTTCATGGTATGTTTCACGAGGTAAATACGTTCGGTAAATCAGTTGTTCGACTTCTTCAAATTTTGTGAGAGAGCTGGACGCTATTAATTGATACGCGTTTCCTCTCAATCTGGTGGGGAAAATCTGCATGAAGGCTTTCCTTTCCTCTTCCCCTAGACACTGTTGCACTTGCTTACAACAGCCTATAAAAGTCTGTAATTCTGTAAGAATTTGCGCGCTAATTTCCCCAGAGAACAAAGGCACCATTTGTGCCGTCAGTTTTACTACTTTTTCATAGTTTACCGACATTTTATCCGTTTTATTGTCTTCCACTGTGTTGGAAGTAATTTGAGTGTTTATACTCGAAGTTGGTGTATCTAACGCCTCCTGGGATACTAGGGCGCCTAAACTATAATTTCTTGCTAGGAAATTAATTAGACTGTGCCCTCTGAAGCGTTTACCTGAGCGATGCTCGCGATACCAATTTATGGATGGTCTGCTTTGGGGTGAATTTCGCTCTACTATTGGGCTGTCTGGAGGACTTGTGTTGTCAAAAGACAATGAGTTTATTGCTGCCTCAAAATCTGAGCCAGGAGAGCTTTGATCAGGTCTTGGCATGAAAGACAAAACTTTGAGTTTTACGTAATTATTGAGAGCGAAGAAAAAAGAGATTAGGTAGTTTATCTAATTCCGTATAATAACCGAAGAATGATTAATTAAAATGTTTCTACTGTTTTTTGTCGCTTATGTACATGCACATATATCGCTGTGACTACTGTATTTATTTCTTTATTTATTTATTAATTTTTATTAGTCTAAAGTAATTTTGCTACTAAATTGACGCGTCTTTTTAAAAAAAAATTTTTTTTTTTTAACTTACTTTTACTTCACTTTAGTTGAAGAGAATAGAAAAGATGTTAACGTTTTTTACGCTATTCAGATATGATGCTTTTATTGTTGTTACTGATGTCAATGGATGTTGTTAGAAATGCCCAACGTCTCGGTTTTGTGTTCCAGATTCAAAAATAATGCGCTCTTATGCACTCGTTTGTTGTAAATTCGAGGATCAAGGTTTTTCAAGTTCGAATTTATATAACTTCCTCGATCCTACCGGCTGCGCCAAAATTGTTGAGTTTATTAATGTACTTCTAGTACTCTCATCTGAGCACCTTTTGATCTGGAACACGACACGGTAATCACACTACGTGCCGTCAAGATGATTGGGCGTTTTCCTTGATTGTCCCGAGATGGGTAGAGCAGCGATGCGTATGGAGCAGCTTACTAGCTTTACTCCCAGTACGGTGCAATGGAGCAGCTTATTAGCTTTACTCCTAGTATATGAGAACGGAGCAGCTTACTAGCTTTACTCCTAGGTACAGATGAATGGAGCAGCTTACTAGCTTTACTCCTGGGTAAGTGAAACAACTCGTGTTCTGACTAACTCACTTACTGACTTCTTTATTCCAAATCACAGTTTATTTATACAGTTTTTCACTTAATACTATTGTTATTTTCTTAATACGCTAAGCTAATTTCATCACAGCATTTATTCGTATATAAATATTATTTCCGCAAAGTGTTTCTTTGTGGCATTCATAAATTAATTTCCGCAAAGCTTTTGCCGGTTTGTTGTTATTACATCACGGCACTCATCGCTTTAACATGTACATACATAAATACTTCCGCAGACCGTTCGCCGCTTTGCTGCTATTGTGACATCATCATGAACCATTGTTTCGTTCACCTGAGTTCTACCGCTGCTGGCGCAAGGTTATCAAATTGCATCGTGTGAATTCTTGCGCGCAGGGGATTGTGTCACTGCCTTCACTTGTTTCTTTATATGATTAAGAAATTGGTGTAGGTCAGTAGCGAGTGACTTTACTGAACTTGCAAATATGTTTGTAGATATATGTATGTTTATACTTGCAGCTGGGAATTGTAATTCCGCATGCAATGATAATGCTGTAGGTATGTACATATCTACATGTTTGCATTTCTTTATTGATGCATGAATTTTAGAATTCTGCGTGAAGCGAAATCGATTCAGAGATGCATGCATGTATGTATATACATGTTTAATTGATGCTCTGTATGTAACATTAAGATTTGTTATCATTTATTGAGAACTGAAATCCCATATAACTCCTTTTTGAAAGGCCCCTAACCAGTAGCCATGTTTAATAAGTTCCACATGGTTATTAAATATGTAGTTTCAACTTAGATCCATCGTGATTTAATGATTTTACGTCAGGAGCATGTTTCCTATTTAGTGCCGTAATTTGTTCCTTAATAAATTTTCAAATAGGCATATATTTAATTTCTATATAAGTGACTTAGAACAATTTAGGAAATCCTAAACGCTATAACGCTAAATTTCAACAATAGGAATATGTGAAGTCTTATATGTACATATGAGTTCTGAACATAAATATGGGATTACGATAAAAAAGTACATTACAGGAATCATTTTTTCTATATCAACAGTAAATGTTATTCTCGGAATACGATATTTGATTCTCTACTCGCGATAAGAGTCTAGTGCAATTCTCTGGGAATTCCGAGAGATAATTATCTGTCTTGTTATAACACCTTAAGCTCGGACGACTTATTCCCTAGAAGATTTCCGAGCTATATGTAGGAGGATAAATTTTCGTTGAGATCCGTACTAATCACAGTTTCACGAAATTGCTTTACTAAATGTGTCAACTAATATTCGTCAATTATTCGATAATGACTGTCTTTGCTAAATCCAGCGATAAGAAATACGCAGATATCGATGGTTGTATTAACAATTGGATGCATGACAAGAGCTCGAAGCAAACCTCTATAACTCGCTGATCTGGCCTAAAGATATCATGGTGTTCAGACTTGAACATAACATAATACATAGAAATAACTGTAGATCTACATAATAGCAAAATTGTTCAGATTTGTAGATATATAAGACAATTAATCTGACTGTAGATATACGAATAGCATAAAAACAAATAAGCAATAATTGTTTGCAATAATTATTGAACTCTTGCTTACTAGGCAAATTGCGCAAAGTAAGCAATTGCGCCCAATAATTATTGAATTCATGACAAATATTGCTTACTACATAGCACCTTAAGTTCATTACACTAAGTTGCTTAGTTAGTAATTTTTAAGCATTATAAAAGCAGTAGTTATGTAAGAAGTTTTAAGTTTTAGTAAAGAACTTTCAAAGTAAAGAAGCCTGCCTTTTGCTTTGCTAGTATCCAGTGGTAAGCTTGAGTCAACATTAACATTTATTTACAGCTCTTGAGCCTAACCAGAGTTCCACTTCGCTACGCCGAATGCCAAGCACACGAGCTAAAGAAAGATTGGCCCTTCGAGAAGAACAACCAGAACCAGCCATGGACACCTCAAAAATACAGCAGCTTTTGAAAGATCAAAAGCAAATTGCTGGGATTATCGAGGATACGCTGATCAACATGAAGAAAGATGGCCCTATTCGAAAAACACCAGCGTACATTGCAAAGAAAGAGAAGCTTTTTCTACAATACTGGAAAGATCAAGATGAACAACCTGCAGTTGGAGCTTCGCCAATAGATGGTAATATAAACCGTGACACGACCGAGGAAGAAGACGACTTTAAATTAGTCACCCCGAAAAACAATATTGAGCAGATAGGCAGACTCAAAAGACAAAAGTTGAAAATAAATTCCATTAGGAGAATAATAGGAGACATACATCGAAACAAAAACAGCCCTCACACAAAAATGTACTATGAATATAAAACATGGAATCTACATGAGCAGTTCAACAATATAACAGAACTGCACGAAGAAATTAACGAATTCGAGAATGAATTCAATGACCCCTACTTCCAGTTAGGTGATTACGAGAACTTGGAAACAGTACAAGAAGTAATGATATTACTACTTGATCGACAAAAAACAAATGAACCCAGTGAAACGCACACAATTGTAGATGCGGGGTTACGGCTACCACGGCAAACAATACCTCCATTCGAAGGTAATTATAACAACTGGCTAGCTTTTAGAGATATTTTCTCAAAACAATTCATTGCAACAAACGGCTGTGCAATGCAGGAAAGCTCCAATATCTTAAAACGAATATAAGGGGCGAAGCGGCAAAAATTATAATGCACTTGGAAATTTCCGACTCAAATTACCAAGCTGCATGGGAGCTCATGAATGAAAGGTACAACAACAAAAGAGCTTTATTGTTCAGCCAACTTGAAGTACTTTTCAATCAACAGCACCAGAACATAGAAACTCCAGGCGGACTTAAGCATATTCACGACCCTACACGTGAATGCATGTATGCTATACATAATTTAGGAATTAGCACTGATACCTGGGGACCGATCATCGTTTTCTATCATTTAAAAAAGTTAGGTAGAACACGACGCTGGTATGAGCAGTCCGTTAAAGAGCCACGAGAAGTCCCAGATCTGAATGAATTTTTAAAATTCATCGAGACCCGCTTTTAGTCTTTAGAGAATTTTAAAGACCAAAAGAAAGCTTATGACTCTTGCAAGCTAAGCGTGATGTCAAGATCAAAGCCCAAGACATTTCATGCAATCGAAATCAGATGTAAATACTGCAATGAAGCTCACTCAATCTACAAATGCAAGAAATTGGTATAAATAGACGTGAAAGAGAGATGCAGATTTATAAAGCACAATAAGTTATGTCCGAATTGCTCACTCAATCTACAAATGCAAGAAATTGGTATAAATAGACGTGAAAGAGAGATGCAGATTTATAAAGCACAATAAGTTATGTCCGAATTGCTTAAATCACAAAGATGACATCAAGTGCTTAAGCAAACAACGATGCAATAAATGTAAAAAGTATCATCATACTTTATTACACATGCGCCAAGCAACGTCAGGACAAAGCGGTGAGTTAAGACAACCAGTATCCTCACATGCGGCATCAACCAAAAGCACAAAAGAAAGCATAGAAGGAACCAAGAAGGCAAGCTACAATGTCAAAGTACAGAAACAAGTGATGTTAGCAGCTACTGCATTAGTAAAAGCACATACAGCCATGGTGCTTATGAGCTACTTCGAGTACTGATAGACCTGGAATCACAAGCTTCATTTGTGACAGAAAAAGCAGTTCAAACACTTGGGCTACCAAGAAATAAAGTTGAAATCGAAATCTCAGGTGTAGGAAACACAACGGCAAGCACATCAAGAAGCCAAGTCTTGCTAAATCTTTCACCTCGATTTCCCTCTAGCTACAAGTTGGCAGTAGAAAAATTAGTTCTACCCAACTTAACACAAATGTTACCCTGCACACCAATATAACCTGACGACTTATGGGAGAACCACAATTTTATATTGGCCGACCCAACCTTAAACACACCTGGGCCAATTGATGTGCTACTGGGTGCAGACGTATACGGATCTATCCTACTCGAAGGTATGCGGAAACCAAGAAATGAGTTGCTAATTCAAAATACAACGTTTGGGTGGTTTGGAAAATCGTAACTCAAAAGACAACAGTGCAAAAAAATGTAATTAGCATGGTATCAATGGTCAAGCTGAACGCACAACTAACAAAATTCTGGGAGATAGTGGAATTACCTACAAATTCCAGCCTATCGGAAGAGGATAAAGTTGTCCAAAAGCATTTCGAAGAATCACACGTTCGAAATTTCAATGGGGCATATACAGTGTCAATGCCACTAAAAGAAAACGCACACAATCTTGGCGACTCCCGTAAGAGAGATATGGCCAGATTACTTCAACTTGAAAAGAGATTTCGGAAGAGTGTGACTTTAAAAAAGGAGTACAGCAAATTTATGTTGGAATACCTAAAGCTAGGACACATGAAGCAAGTTTCGCCAAAAGCGGATGGTATCACCTATTACCTACCTCATCAACCAGTAAGAAAAGAGGAAAGTATCACGACAAAATTACTAGTCGTGTTTGATGCCTCCGCTAAAACCAATACCGGACTGAGTCTAAATGATATAATGTACGTCGGATCACGCTTGCAAGAAAACCTATTCGACATCCTACTACGTTGGTGGACACACAAATATGTGTTCAAAGCCGACATCGAGAAGATGTATCGGATGATACAAATCGATGATGAACAACAAAACCTGCAAAGAATACTGTGGAGGTTTTCAGAAGACGAACCTATTAAGGAATATGCTCTAACGACGGTAACATATGGCACAGCCTCAGCACCGTACTTGGCAGATAGGACATTACAACAATTAGCAGTCGATGAGCATAACAGATTCCTACAAACTGTAAACGCCACTGTAAAAGACTTTTACGTTGACGATTTAATGTCTGGTGGAGATTGAATGCAAGAAAGTATGACCACTATGCTCGAATTAATTGGGTTACTAAAATCAAGGGGTGTCAAACTAAGAAAATGGTCAAGTAATGATATAAACCTCCTCAAAACAATTCCAGAAGAATTACGGGAGAAAGACCAATTGAGATCAGCAACGGAGAAACAATTAAAACCTTGGGAGTATATTGGACGCCTGCAACAGACACATTCCTTTTTAAAGTCAATCTCAGTGATCGAAAACAACAACAAAACGAACCATGCTGTCAGATATCGCCAAACTGTTCGATCCGCTTGGATGGCTTGCACCGATAATAATAACAGCTAAAATCATGATGCAGGAATTCAGGATGGAAGGAAACTCATGGTACGAGAAAGTACAAACAGATGTATCTCAAAAATGGGAAAATTCAAGAAGGAGCTCCCACAAATTGAGTCAATCTCCATTCCAAGATGGATGCAGAATACACTTTCAAATCAAGAAATAGAACTACACGGGTTCTGTGATGCATCCGAAAAAGCGTATGCTGCGGCAGTCTACAGCAGAGTTATTAAGCAAGATGAAACAATTCAAACAACACTACTATCGGCTAAAACCAATGTAGCACCCATAAAACTTAAGAAAACACTTGCAAGGCTGGAATTATGCGGTGCAGCACTCTTGGCAAAATGACTACACCAGGTAAAAGTTATCATGCATTTTCAACACGTTATCACATACGCATCGACAGACTCAACAATCCCATTAGCTTGGATCAAAGGAGTCCCAGAAAAATGGAAAACCTTTGTCGCAAATAAGATAGCTGAAATTGTAGAATTAACAACACCTACCATCTGGTATCACGTTCTGTCAGAGCATAACCCTGCAGATGTGGCAGCTAGAGGAATCAACCCATCAAGCCTTCTTGGCTTAAATTTATGGTGGCATGGGCCTACATGGCTGATGTAACAAAAGAGCAAATGGCCATCCCTTGCATCACCTGAACTATCGACAATGGAAGAAATGAAACGCCAAATTCCATGCGGAAACATATCAGAAAAGGACGCGTACCAAGAAAAAATCTTCTTAAAATACAGCAAGTTACCTAAACTCTTACGAGTGTGGGCTTATTGTCAAAGATTTATCAACGCTTGCAGAAGGAAACCAATAAGCAAAATGCACATTACAGCAGCAGAGATACTGAATGCTCTCAATAGCATAGTCCGTATAATTCAGCAAAATGAATTCACCTCTCACATCCACAGAAAGAAAGGAAAAGTGCACTCTTATCACGCAACTCGTTTTTAGACACAAAGGGACTCATCAGATTAGGAGGGCGCATTGGTAATTCCAACGTACTTTACAACGAAAAGTACCCAATAATCCTACCCTCGAGTTATCACATAACCAAATTAATTGTTCAAGAATCCCACGAACGGACACTCCACGGATCAAACCAGACAACCTTAGCATTCATTCGCAGAAAGTTTTGGATTATCAGAGGCAAGAATACTGTTAAGAACGTATTGAACAAATGAATTCGTTGTGCCCGTTTTAAGACGCAAAACCCATCTCAGAAAATGGGCGCACTACCAACACCAAGGGTCACACCATCAAAGCCATTCAGCCACACAGGAATAGACTACGCTGGGCCAATAAAAATCAGAGCGTCTAAAGGCAGAGGAGTCACAAGTTATAAAGCTTACATTGCAGTATTTGTATGTCTGACCACTAAAGTCATGCACTTAGAGATTGTAAGCGGCTTGACAACAGAGGATTTCCTCGCAGCCTACAAGCGATTCATTGCAAGCGGGGGCACGTGCACTGACATCTATAGTGATAATGCCACAACCTTCGTTAGTGCAAATAAAGCACTTAACAAAAAAAACGTGAAAATTGCAGCTTCATATCTAGCAAATAAAGGAACGACATGGCACTTTATTCCCCCCGCAGCTCCTCACTTCGGAGGAATTTGGGAAGCCGGTGTTAAAGCAGTTTAGTATCATCTGAAGAGAATTATAGGGGAAACCACACTTACATATAAAGAAATGTCAACTTTACTCTGTAAAATTGAGGCTTGTCTCAATTCAAGACCCCTGTGCCCACTGACGGACGATCCAACAGACATAAACACACCTGGACATTTCCTTCTGGGAGAAGCACTAATTGTGCCTGCAGATTCAACGGGATGGTAGAAGGAACAGCACAGTCTCTCTCGATGGAAACATATCTAAAAGATGAGTAAAGATTTCTGGCAAGCGTGGACGAAGGACTACCTTAAGCAATTACCGCAATGGTCGAAATGGAAAAGCAAGACTAGCAATGTTAAAATCGGACAATTTGTACCTATAAAAGACGAGGGTACACCTCCCACAAATTGGCCACTTGCAAGAATCACAGAAGTTCACCCAGGATCGGACAACTTAGTGAGAGTAGTAACACTAAAGTTCAAAGGTGATCATACCATAAAACGTCCAATAGCAAAAATTTGTCCCTTGCCTCTGGAAGAACACGACGACAATAATCTAACCCAGAGCGGCGTAAAGAGAAAGATAGCTGCTCATTCAATAAGCACGCTAAGAAGGAGACAGCCAGCTCAAGATGTGCATACAGACCAGAGGTTAGTTAAGAGAATGAAAGTAAATAAAGTGAGCATGTCCTTCGCAGACCAGTCAGCCGGTGAAAGCGAGACACTAGGAAATATAGCTTCATCAAAATCAACTCAAAAGTTGTACGCAGTAAACAACGCATGAGTCAATGTCCCCGCATTACCCTCACATTGGGATCTAGCAGTAAATGGAAATGAAACCAAAGGGTGCTCAACACCAGGCAAGCAGGAAAAAAGAGAACGGCATCAAATTATAAGACACAAGTACATAAATTTCGACACGATCATATGTTACGTAAGCGTAATGGTATTCGCATTTATCCTGTAACAACTGGGTACAAAAATTTAGTACCTATAGAAAAACAATGACAGGCAGTCATGGCTTACGAAATGGGCTATAAAACACAGTTACCTAATTTCGCGAAAAGATACTATTCTGAAGAGTACAGAAGGCCGACTAATCATGGAGGACGGTGGAAAACAATACACCCAACCATACTCTGTCTCCTTCTACTCCTATTTGTGAAAGTAGGGCACTGTTCCTACAACCTAACTCAACCGAAAGCAGGGTTGTACGTTGAGCAAATGGGGGATGTCCAAGTGAAGCGAAGCACTTTCAGAATTGAATTGAGCTTGTCCTCAGAAGAAATAATAAATGATAGCAGCATGTTAAAACAGACAATGAATCAAATAAAAACACTCTGCGACGAGACATACAAAATATCCGACGAAACACATTGCCAAGGGTTAATACATCATCTCGAGGAAATCCACACGGAAACCCAAAACCACATAGAAAACAAATAAAAGGGTAAAAAGAGGAATTCTGGGGAGGCTATTAGAGACGGTATTCGGAGTCAACGATGAGGTGTATAAAAATATTGACGAACTAGATCACAACCAAAAGCTCCTACTTCAAACGATCAACCATCAAACGAACATCACGCTTACAGCTATCGCAACAGCCAACCAGACAGAAGCAAGAACAGTGAAAAAGCTAAACACTTTCACCGATAGATTGAACCAGGGATTGACAGCAATTAAAAAGATGCAAGCACAATGGTTCGCAGGGCCCGATACAAACAAATCAAACATACACTTCCTCGCAGCATACCATGCTGCAGCTAATTACCTAGAGGAATTATGAGAAAAATATCACAAGATCACTATGGTGTACTTCCATTATGGAAGCCTAATAGACTTCCTGAAACCTGCCCAAATATCAGAAATACGGACCAAAGCCAAAGGAAATCTGCCATCGAGTTTAGACATTCTGCCATTCCACAACGCCAAAATTGAGCTAGAACTCTCAGCAGAAGGGATTAAGGTATTAGCATACCTCAACATAGCCGAACTGTCCCAGTACAATCTAATAAAATGTACAGCAATACCTAAAAAAATCAGACAATCATTACGTGGTCCTAGATCTTGCGACTCCTATTCTAGCCATAAACTACAACACACAGTCTTACTTTAGTTTAACTGAGATGGAATTGGATAGTTGCGTAAATACCAAAAACAATATGTTACTATGCACGCCAACAGTCATACCAAGCATCGAGAATCATCCGAGTTGCATCATAGATGAACTATATCACCGACACGAAGGTAGTGAATGTCCAATCAGAAAATTCAAACTAACAAGCGTTCTATGGAAGCACCTTCATATGATCAACACCTGGTTATTTGTTGCCAACAAACCCACCACAGCAGCAATAGAGTGTAATATAAATCATGAAGACGTCCATTTAAATGGCACTGGAATCATCAGAAATTCGCAAGAATGTAAAATAAAAACGAAGCGAAATACACTCAAATCCGAATACTAGTTGAAAACACTAGACATCGCGTCCTTTATAAAACCTGTGCCAATGAATGTCTCCCTACCAACAATTAGCAGCTTTACAATATCAATAGACATGGAACCAGTTAAAAAGAAGTCCGCCCAAATCTACGAGGCATTGGAAGCTGAAGGCGACAATCTTCATGTTCAGGGAAGCTGGGAGATAATTCATCACCACATCACCGGTGCAAGCATCTCAACCACCACAATATTCATCATAGCAGGGATTATCACAATCATAAGATGCAAGTGGAAGCGAAAACTCACATTATCAGGTACTGAGGCAACACCCATAGAGGACGTGGAGAGCATGTCAGAGTTCAATCTTCCTCCAATCGCGTCCCCCCGGCAGAATGTTCAAACTTGAACATAAAATAATACGTAGAAATAACTGTAGATCTACATAATAGCAAAATTGTTCAGATTTGTACATATATAAGACAATAAATCTGACTGTAGATATACGAAATTTCAAAAGGTCAAAAACCGCATAGCATAAAAACAAATTAGCAATAATTTTCTGCAATAATTACTGAACTCTTGCTTACTAGGCAAATTGCGCAAAGTAAGCAATTGCCCCCAATAATTATTGAATTCAAGACAAATATTGCTTACTATATAGCACCTTAAGTTCATTTCACTAAGTTGCTTAGTTAGTAATTTTTAAGCAGTATAAAAGCAGTAGTTCTGTAAGAAGTTTTAAGCTTAAGTAAAGAACTACCAAAGTAAAGAAGCCTGCCTTTTGCTTTACTAGTATCCAGCACTTAAGCCCCCACCAGTGGTAAGGTTGAGTCAACATTAACGTTTATTTGCAGCTCTTGAGCCTAACCAGAGGTCCACTCCCCTACGCCGAACCCAAGCACACTAGCTAAAGAAAGACAAGGATACGAAAAAAACTGTGTATTATTTCGATTGATGCGTGTGCTCAGGGCAGTAAAACTTTTATTGAATAATGGCAAGAACTCATTTTTTTCTTAGAATTTTAATCGATCATTTTGCTTTAGAATTGGTGTGCGTTATTGATAACTTAAGACGATTCGAACAAGTTGCGTCTGGGCAGACAAACATAAATTTTTCTTAGAAATTTGCTGAGCTTTTATTCTAAAGCATTTCATGCAATTTAGTTACCCGACATTAATTTTATTCTGTATCCTAAAAGTATGCAATGCTCGCTTTATACTTATCTGAAGAGTACTAGGCCTAAGAGAGCAAACGATATAGATTGTCGCAGTCTGCTACTTTCTTTTGACATCGGTGAGTCGCGCCGTGTTCCATTAAAATGCAGGGGAAGCCAAAAGAGAACACTCCTCACCTCATTTAAGAGGCCTATCGCATTCATCTAATTATGATCCCAGTTCCCGCTAGGTAGTTTCACCAAAATCAGCATAAATTTAATTTCGTTAATTTGAGTTTGACACAGTTAAAATATTTTTTTTTCTGCATATTTAGTTAATCAGTAGAAAAAAAATACGTTTGCCAGTTAACGAAGTCTTCAATTTTTGTTTTTTGAAATTTACTGAAAATTTTCCATTAGATTTGTTTTTGCATTATTGGAGATCGTTACAGGAGGAAAGTATTGTATCTGAAAAAAACTGCTGTCGGCCACCAAGAGTGAATAAAAGTACTGCAGAAATATTTTCTGTAAATTTCTAAAAAAAATGAATGCATATTGCTTATCTACACGTCTACGCTCATAAAAATTGTTAGCCGCCCAAGAACCTACTGCCTTCCTCTAGTAATACCTACAATCTACATACATAATAATTGTCAAGAAAAAACTTCCAGTAAATTACTAAGGAAAAATTTAGGGCTTCCCTAGATCAGGTCAAGGCACGGTTGATTTTATATTGTAGAGCAGTATTGCTGGGTTATCCTTTGGTTATCTCATCAAGTAGATTTTATATACAATACTCTCTCGCCATGTGAATAACACAAAAAACTCATACTCGAGAACAGCGCTTCTGTTCCGATCTGGATGAACAGTTTGAATGTCAATATTCATTTTATTTGGCCTATTGTCGGCTGAATGTATGCTGGAGAAAAAGGTGCAGTAAATGCCTAAGGAAAAAGTCATAAAATTGTTTATCTGCCCAGACACATCATGTACGGACCATCTTCAGCCATCACACGAAATTCTGAGAAAAATCTGGTCGATTAATATTCTAATAAAAAAATGAATTCTTCCCTACATTGAAAAATTTAAAAAAAAAGTATGTTTGGTTTGTACCTACCATGACATATTTACCCAAGATCAGTGAAGTATTGAGGTTTCCTATGTGCCCTTCTAATACATTACTTTGTTAGTATAGCCGTCGATATCTGATTATTTCTTTGGCTGTGCTAAGGCGTTTGATTCACTCAATCATCTCAACCTTCTCTTACGAAAATTTGGGTAAAATGGCCATTTCTCTTAGCGAATTCTCCAACCACTTTTTTTTTGTCATAAACAATCTTCTGGATGTGATTGAAGACGTAAGCAAAGATACATATATTTATCTAAACAAATTGGGTTAATTGAAGACTGAATTCATAGAGTCAACTGAGATCTAAGTAAATTTTTTCATGAGCGTCTAATAATGTGAAGCTGCCCAGTATAAAATGCACACGGGATGGTCAAAAGTAGTTGAATCTTTCTAAATATGTATAATTGCTTGTATTTATATAGAAACCACTTATGTCTGTTGCGCCAAATCTTCAACTGCGATCAAGTAAGATCTCTTCTGCAAAAAGTTTATGGTATCCTTCGATAACTTTGATTTTCTGCTGGTTTATTGTCCTGTGATGTTAATTCTTTACTAATTCCATACTTTACTTTAAAATTTAGTCACAGCAACTTAAGGCTGAACTAAGGAAGACGTATACCTAAGTACACTGAGAAAAAAGATTAGAATATTTACCTCATGTAATAGGTGGCACACCTATTATTTCTGCTTGTTTTTCAGCATACGACTCTGATTAGGTGAACTACCTATTTATAACTAGTTGCATAATATCTTCTTCAAGTAGTTGAAAACTCTACAGAAATAGGTGACTATTCTGGAAATCGGTATTTCTTTCTTAATGAAGAGTAGGTGGGTTAGCTATTAATGTAGCTGTATCAATTTCACTCATTAGGAGCTAAAAACAAAATATCATCTAAACAGGTAGATGATTTTTTTAAATTAAAATTGAATACGACCTAAATAAATAGACTCTTCTTCAGAGACACCACCGAATAAAATCAATAAACTAACAAAAATTGTAGACAATTATTTTTTTTAAGTAACTCTAGTACCTAATATATTAGATGAAAGTTTTTCTTTCACACAATTAATTAGTTGCTCTTTCACTGGAAGAAAAACTGTTTCGTCTATATATTCTTCTTTTCAATATAGGATTGAATTTTGATAGTTTCAAAATATTTTATATAAAAACACAAATTAAGATTTTAGATTTTATTAAATTATATTAGAACGGATTCGTTACTTTTACAACAATCTTCTTATTATACAGACTTATCAAATGTAAAGGAGGATATTTTATTAAATTTGTTATAAATATTTCTAAATATTTGCTGTTTTTATTACTTATAATATAAGAATGAAAATTAGTATCAAATGTTGAAGTGCTACATAATTTGTGTATATGCCTTAAATGTAGAATATATGTATTAATATCAAAGAAATGTTCCGAACAGAGAAAGCACGCAAATGCTTTAGTTGTCTACATTGTTCTTAAAACTAAAAGAAACAAAACCTTTTAAATTTCTTAATTCTGAATGGATGTTCAACACAAAATAAAGAAATTAGGTATTTATATTCTTCAAATCGGACAATAATGCACCTGTCCTGATGTTTTACTTCCTTTTGGTGAAAAATCATAAAAATACTCCTCTAAAAAAATCTAAATTTGCTTACACTGTCGATCGTATACCAAATTTAGAACTTGATGCTTTTGAAATGCTGCAGATAATGCTTTCAAAAAGCTTGAAGCGGGATACAGCACATCGTTGAGGTATATATAAAAACTAGTCAAATTTTCCACGTTTTCTCCAACAACTATGAGGATGAGTGGGTCCGTTTCTTTTGATTGATTTATGACTGGATGAAACTTCTTTCCGGTAAAAATTTGTAAATAAACTTGTTTGTTTCTCGCTAGTTTGTTAAACTAAGCACTAGTCTTACCGTAGCAAGTATTACTAAAGCCTCTTGTGCATCAACTATTGATGGTTTCCACTGGCTTTTTGACTCTGTAAGTTTGACTATATAAAAGCATACAAAAGAATAGTTACAAAATAATTTTTGGCATCTGTTAAATATTGAAAAAATAAATAAATATATAGGAGTATGGTATAATAATACTTGTTATTTGGCATACCTTCATTTATATTCTTTTATAGTAGAGACAAACGTTTTTTTTTTTTGGATCCTTAATTTGTGCTTTGTATATTTTTGGGACTTTGTCTGCAAACGATTTCCATTTGGAAAATGACTCTAAATTTTTCAAAATCTAGCTCAATCAAAAATAGGAATCGTTTATGTAAATAATTTCATAAAAAATTCAAATTCTCATGTCATACCAAAGCTGTTGCAATGTGCAAACAAGTTCAACGATTTGTCTAAGATACATTTCCTTCGGTAATTAAACGTCAAATTCCGCTAATCGATTACAATGGACTCACGTGTTATATTGTTCTTTAACCAAGTAAGGTGAGCTTCAATATCTTCAGAAATTTCTACTATATTGTCTAAGAAATTTAATTTATCATAACTTTTTGTTTATTTTATTTTTTAGAAAATTTACCCAACTTATCACTGACGATATCTTCCACACCAGAGAAGTTTTCACTTACATATCATTCTTTTTAAATGAAATCGGATTTTAAATAGATCTATTTTCTGGTAATTTTTGCACAGCCCGTAAAATTTTTCTTTAAGCTTTCCCCGTTGTCCTGGTTGTCCGAGATATATATCCTAAGAAGAACATTGAAATATTTTTAAATATTCTCTATTTCAGTAATAGTTTACCTTTCCTTCAGTAGGAAAAAAAGATTTTATTTGTTTTGTCGCTTTGCTGTAGTCAGATTCAATTATTTGATTATTTAAATTATCCCAATAATCACAAACTGCGTTGACAATAAACTGGCGGTCGCTCTTCTTCAAAATATTATATTTCTGATAGTTTGCTAAAACACTCCTTCCAATGAATATACAGGGTGGGCCAAAAGTCACCATGGGGTTTAAAAATTTAATAACTTTTTCGTTTATATATTTTTTTTATTTTTTTTTAGATTATATAAATAACATCTGGAGAATAAATAATGGAGAGATTCACAACTGAACAAAGAACCAGAATAATACAGGGTGGGCCAAAAGTCACCATGGGGTTTAAAAATGCTCTTTGCGTTAAAATAATTGATCCCTGATTTATGTAATAAAATTCTATTATTCTGGTTCTTTGTTCAGTTGTGAATCTCTCCATTATTTATTCTCCAGATGTTATTTATATAATCTAAAAAAAAAATAAAAAAAATATATAAACGAAAAAGTTATTAAATTTTTAAACCCCATGGTGACTTTTGGCCCCTATGGTGACTTTTGGCCCACCCTGTATATGCAAAAATCTTACTAAAGACGACTCAGAATGGGAAGGTGATGGATTGCATCATAGTTGTATGGTGAAGATCGTGCAGATGGTGTACTGTTGTTGTGGTACATAGTTTGGTACGAAAGATTCTGAGCTAGATCCTTCTTCAATTTGGATAAGTTTCTGGTATTATATAATAAATTATACTTTAATTTTCAAATCTATATATAAAAATATACATTTTCTGAGTGCCATTTAATAAGTCGAGCGCGAAATTTGATTCGCAGACCAAATAATTCGTCGGGAATTAATTTATTAATGTCATTAGATGTCAAATTGTTTAGTACTTCGAGGTCAATATTCCTTTCCCTATTAAATAAGTAGACAAACTTTGACTATCGAGTTGAAGTGGGTAGACGTGCTTAGTTTCGCTTTGCAATTTTTATTTAAGTTCGGTTATCCAATAAAGTCCGCTAGTTAAATAAAATAGCATTATCTTGCTGGTCAAATAATATCCGACATATACATTTCGTATTTTTCTGATTATTAGTGAAGTGGTTTTTGTTTTTTCCTATCCTGCTCTGCAGTTTGGGGTGAAATAGCACCCAAAATAGATAAAGTACTGCGTAGTGGAACTGTCTCTGAGTCAAATCACCTTGGAAGATCTGTGCAATAGAATAAAAATGCTGGATTCATCAATGGATACTTAATTTGAGAAACTTGAGAAATCCTTGGAATTAAAAATCTCTAAATTGGTAGCGGATAAATTCTCAGCAGTGTTCAAATCATTTGAGACGAAATTAAATGAAGCTATTTCTTCATTTTCCACATCCCTGGAATTAGTAACAAAAGATTTGGATGGAATTTTGGCTCGCACAAACTCCCTGGAACTGAAAGTTGATTTGCTAGATCGAAATATTAAATCCACTGATGTGATATTAAATAGAATTCCTATTTTGCCAAATGAATATCTTGATGCTATCATCAGTAAGATCTCTCAAGCAGTTAGTTACAAATCTGATTCTAATCCAACAGCATTTCGTCTACGTAGAGATAATAGGCAATTCTCTGCTATAATTGTTAAATTTCCTAGCACTCATTGGCAAAAACAATTTATCAAAGCTGTTAAAAGAGCCAAGCCGAGATTGTCTGATATCGGATTTGTTTGTTCAACGGGTATTTTTGTTCAGGAAAGTCTCACTTCTAGATCACTAGAACTTTTTCGCAATGTTAGCCTTTAAAACGCCAGAAGAAGATTAAATCTGTATTTACATACAATGGCATTGTTTATATTCGGAGATCAGCGGAGGAATCCCCTGTTATGGCGACGAGCGACCTTCTAACCGAAATTTTGCGGAGCGAGCAGCTAACGAAATAATGATCATCGTTATTGGAGTGTATTTAGTTTCTATATTTCATTTTCTAATTATTTTTAATTTTTTTCTTTTTTATCTTCTTGGTTTTCTTTTTTTCTGATTATGTTCAAATTTTATTCAAATCTTTAGTGCTTTCCTCTATAATCGTGCTAAAAAATATGTTCTGTTGTTTTGTGCTGAATTTATGCTGTCATGCTGCGGGTTGTTTTTGTTATGAATTCACATGGTTATGAGTCTGTTGATAACGTGAATGAAATTTCCATAACACGTGTAACTGGTAACTCACTTCAAGATTGTCATGTTAATATTAGAAGTTCAAAAGCTCACTTTGATGAATTTAAATATTTTTTTTAAACTTCAAGCCTGATATCATAGGAATAAGTGAAACGTGGCTACCAGGTTATATTGATAGTAATGTTGTGAATCTCCCGAGCTATCAATTTCATAGTGCTGATCGCTCATATTCAATTGGTGGTGACATTGGTATATATGTTCGTCAAGGCATCCCTGCACGTATTGTCTCCTTATCAAGGTTGAGGTTGAGTACCTTTTTCTTAAGGTAACTTTCTTTTCTGAGAAAATTCTTGTTGCTTGTGTCTATAAACCACCTAGGGTTTCTTCTCTTAGTAGTTTTTATGATGAGCTTATGCTTTTCTCCAGTCAATATTCTTCCTTGTATTTCTTGGTGATTTAAATGTAGATTTTTTGTCTGATAGTAGTCAAAAACGACTCTTTTCAAGTTCCATCAATGGAAGTGGTTTAAAAGTGATTAACAGTTTGCCGACAAGGCATTTCTCCTCAGGTAATTATCATTTAGATTTTATTATAACGAATCGTGATGACATTCTGTTAAATCTTCGACAATTTGCCTTACCAGGAATTACGGACCATGTAGTCGTTACTGCTTCATTTAAGTTTCCTGTTCCGAAACTTTCCTCCAGTTTTGAGTTCTGAGACTTTAACAATGTTGACACTTCTGGTCTTTTTATTAGAGCTAGCGCTGTTGACTGGGGTCCCATTTATGCAACGGGCGATGTTAACGTTCAGGTTGAACACTTTAAATATATAATTTTAAACCTATACAATGATTTTGTTTAAATAGACCGGGCTGGTTAAATAATACTATAATAGCCTAAATGCGCGAGAGGGACTATGCTTACAAGCTTTGGAAAATTTTTAAGACTGATTTCCTACTAGTTAATTATCGAAAGCTGCGCAACATAACTACTAAAGTTATTCGTGACGCTAAGCAGAAATTCTTTACTTGTAAACTTGATCCATCTCTACTCGTAAACGCCTGTGGAAGAATATTAAACAACTTGGTCTTCGAAATTCAGTTGTTAATTGTGATATTGTTGTATCAGGGCTCTGCTCCGTGCTCCGAAGGAGAGAGCAGTCGCCTATATTGTGCAAAGGGAAAATTAAAACTCAATCACTTTATTATTTTTTTCTATTTATTCTGTTATTATTTTTATTATTCTTTTCTTTATATTTTTATAATCCCAATTTCCTTGGCACTAATATAATAATAGTTTTTTTCGAATCACTTAATACACAAAATTTATTATGTTTTCCTTAACTCTCGGTTAGTAATTTTTTTGGTATGGATTTTTAAACGTTTTTCACTCGACGGGTTTTCTCACGACGTTGAAAAAACGTACGTGAGAAAATGCAAAAGTTCTTTGATGCGAGCTATATGCACCAATGAAAAACTGTAATCCGATATGCACTTGTGCGCCCGTCTTGAAATATTAATTTTAAGAGGGCGCGAATAATTTTGAGAATTGTATGTATAGTATGTATGTACTTACAATTAGATTGGATTAAGTAGGTAATGTACGTATGTACATAGTACATACGGATAAAAAGTATGAAGACACTATGTAGGTAAGTATGCATATCGTGTGAGTGAAATATGTGCCTGATAACAAAATGCAATTTATGCTAAATTGCATTTTGTTATACTGTGGGAATGCATTTCTAAATGCATTTTAAATTTTGATTGAAATTTTAAAATGAAATAATTTTTCATTTTCAGGGTCATTTATGAGGTACATCAATATATTGTATAGGACAATATATTGATGTATTGACCTTATGGTTGTGATTTAGGGCATTGGTACCTGAGTCACAATGTTGTATACCAACAACCAAAGATAAAGAAATTTATGCATGCATAACAAAATGCATCCATAAATTCCTTTAATTCTAAAAGTGGGTCCAAAAATGCATTCATAAATTAACATGAGCCAATTTATGTTTGAAATGCATAAACAAATTCCAGGGCTCAGATTCAAGTATACATGTGCCAGGCTATCTAAGCAGCACATATACAAATCATCTTCTCATGTCCAAGCGGACGTAGTCATATTCAAGGGCACATGCCCCAAATAATTCTGTCTGCACGACAAGAAATTATGTGACAAACACGTATAATATTTCGGATGAAATATGCACGCGCTAAACACTTTTCGATGGGTCAACATTATTGACCGTGAGAAAGACGCGCATGCTTATTTCGTTCAAGTAAACAGATCAGGTGTCGAGTGAAATATTCAAGCGCTAAACATTTTTCGATGGGTCTGCATAATTGACTGTGAGAAAAATGCGCTTGCTTATCTCACTCAAGTATACTGATCATGTTGCAATCTGCCGTCCAGGAAAATTTAACAAGTGGATATATTTTTAGCATGGGAAATTTTGTGGCTTGTTTTCACGATTCAGCAATGTTGGACTGTGGGAAGGAATTGAACAATTCTGATTGGCTGATTATTTCTCCGGTCTGACATGCTGATTTTGGGGAATGGGTCACATGAAGATTCCTATTGGTCAATTCAAGTGACCACTGACAGGGCTGAAACAACTGAGCCTTTCTTTAAAAGACTCGTCACTGGACATGAGGAGCGCAGTTTTTGAGCACAGTTTTAAATGAACAGTTTCGAGTTGGAGTTTAAGTTCGCGGTTTTAAAGAATTAAATGAATATCGGTGGTTCTCGCGTTTTTAGTAGAAGTTTTCGATTGTCTTGTAAAACTTTAATATTAGAGTTTATTTTGTAAAAGTTTTCAAGGTTTAAAATTACAAAAGTTTTGTATTAGAAGTTTTTTGTTTGTTAATTAAAGAATTCGAGTAAAATTAAAATCGTTTGTTTTATCGACTCGTGTGGTACAGCAGTGTACACCCTCTTTTACATATTTATAGTCAAAGCTTTTTCGCAAGGGAAAAGTATTTTATTTTGCAGGAACTCGTGTGGACAAACAGGAGCCAAGGACCACAGTGTGTTTCCCTTCTAATCATTGGATGGAATACACAACAACAACATCCCTCCCCCCCCCCCGGGATAAAGAAAGTTTTATTCCTCCTGTGAAGAAAACTTTCTTTCATATGTAGTAAACAAAAATGCGTACATATATTTGAATATAGAAAGGAACTGGTATATAACTAGTCAACTGTAAATAACTACAAAATTATGTAATACAGTAAAAACTAATAAATATATATATTTTAATTTTTAATAGAGAAGCTTTACTTTATTAATTACACGTTGTTATTACATTAGTTTGTTACAATTTTTATTTATATGCAGATACATATTTTCTTGTGAATTATTTATTATTGTTGATTAGTACTATCATTTCGCAATGAATGATTGAATATATCTACATATTGTTATATACATATTTGATAATTAGTGTAAAACTAGAGAGAGAAAAAAACGTTATTGTATTAAGTATTACATTGAATTTTATATACATTATGATTAATTTTCTTCCCCTTTTTTTTATTTATTTCTATTGAAATTACTACTCACTTTAAAAGGTAATTTATTTCCTGGCATCATTTGTTTTACTTTTATTTTATTTTTTTGTTTTTCTTTGCCTTCTTATAATACTTTTTGTTTGTTCTATTTAAAGCTTCTAAGATAATATAAAACAAAGTGAATAATGTTTAGATTGAATTATACCTATATGTTCGGTAGTCCTATAGCTACTCACATTTACCCTATTTATTTATTTATTTTATTTACACTTAGAGTTTTTTTTTTTTTCATTAATAGTTATTTATTTTTCTTTATATAAAAAAACTACATATGTATATATTTATCAAAAAAAAAAACGTGAGATATTATTTTGCTCCTCAATTCTTTAGTAGTGTTTTGTTTGGATGGAGATGGATAAAGGAGGATAAAAATTGGGAAGCGAGGGGTTACCGTTTCCTTTTGTCATTGTCTGTAAGTTAAACGTTTTCTGTGGTTTTTCTTTGTGGAGCAGGAGTTATTTTGAATTTTGATTCTCTCGGTGCCGGAGTAGGCACATTCTCCTGTTTATGTTCAGGAAGTATTTCTTTCGATTTGCGTACTTTCGGTTTGTATTTAATATACAGATAAGCACAGACTATAAAGATGATAGAAGCTACTGTTAAATATGACAGTGCGTAATGGTGGATATGGTGGTTATTTATGGGATTAAGAGGAATTTCTTCTTGATATTTTTGGAAACGAATGGATTCGAGAAGTTTCTCTAGACCCGTGTTTGTTGTAATATTTAAGGGATTTGTTTCTATAAACGTTTCCATGGGAGAAGACGTCATATTCCGTATTATATTGGAAATGCTTATCGTTGGGATAAAATGGGAATTGAATTTGGACATTTTTACATCATGTCCGAGCAGGATGAATTCCTTGCTTCGGACATAACAACCGGGATTGATGTGCATTGTTCCTATTCCATGCAGGGTTTGTGAACTAATGAAATCTTCACAAATAATAACTATGTGGAGGCATCCTTTCAGGGAGAAAAGCCAGGCGTTCTGCTGTGATAATTTTGTCCAATAGTAATCCTGTCGCAAGATCAGAATTTTACACTTTTGTGTAATAAGTTCCTTTTTTAGTAGATTCACTTCACATTGGTTTGTTCTTGTATTTGTGTTTAGGATGGGGGATGAAATTTTGCGATAGAAATTCATATGATGCAACGTTGCGCAATTATGAATATCCTGAAGCGTTAATTCAACAAAATGTTCGCGATTGAAATCTATTAATATGTATTCATTTGCTGGTTCGATATATACGAATGATCCGTTAAGGAGTGTGTGTAATGGCATTGCTTTGAATAATTGGTATGGTTCCTTGAATGGAAGTGGAATTCGAAGCTCGATAATTATTTAATTTTTGAAAATATTCCCTGCTATTGTACTCAATTTGTAAAATTGTGATAAAATATTGTCTCTAGAATTTATGGGAAGCATCACTGAATTTGGCAATTCCTGTCTGATGTTCAATAAGAGTTCTTCAATTTGTCTAGGGGAAATGAGTGTAGGATGAAATTTTCCATGCCTTGAATCTGTTAAGAGATCTATTAATTCCGACTGGGTATTTTTGTATCTGAATGCCATTAACGAAACCAGGGAAATAAGTGATTCAATTTCGATGGATATTTTGTTATCCAATGTTCTGTTTTCCATTATTGAAGTAGCTATCTGTATTGAAATTAACTTTTTATGCATAACCAAGAAATCCTTTTCAATTGCGGCTTTAGTTTTGTTGAAAACATTTGCGGTTGCTGCGACTATAGCAGTTTGGCTTTTCATAAGTGATAGGAGGGAGTTTTGGTTAAGGGTGAGGTTACGGATTTGCTCGTCATAAATCTTGGCATCATCTTCGTCCTTATGGATGTGATTTAAGGCATTGGTACCTGAGTCACAACAATATTGATCCAGAGGTACTCAACAATTACTCCTGTAGAGGCTTATGTTAGTGGAGATAGCGACAGTCCGAGTTTTGCTATTAATGCCCGTGATAATGGGATTAGTTTTGAGGGTTTTTCATTCTCTACGGTTAATGTTGAAGATGTAATTCTTGCAATTAAATCGATCAAATCGGATGAGGTGGGTGTTGATAATATAAATCCTCGATTCGTGCGTATTATCTTACCCTTTATTATTCAACATTTGACGGATATTATTAATACTTGCAGTTCAACATCTTGTTTTCCTTCATGGTGGAAGCTTGCGAAAGTTATTCCGACTACAAAAAAGCCCAGTCCAAAAGGTAAGGAAGATTTTCGCCCAATTACTGTACTTCCGTTTTGTTCAAAAGACCTTGAAAGGTTACTCTGTGATCAGACTAAGAGCTTTTTAGCAAATGAGTCTTTATTGTATGAGTTTCAGTCGGGGTTCCGAGGTCATCATAGCACAACAACGTCACTCCTCTACCTTATTGATTACATCAGATGCAATTTTGATAATCGTCTGGCATCCTTGCTTGTCCTATTTGATCTCTTAAAAGCTTTTGACAGTGTTAATTTTAGCGTATTATTTGGCAGCTCGGCAATAACTTCAATATCTTCTTATTTAAGTTATCGCTCTCAGAAAGTTGTTACCTCATCCTTGGAATCGGGCTACAAAATTATTCCCTCAGGTGTTCCGCAAGGCTCAATACTTGGTCCTCTGCTGTTTTATTGTATATAAATTATCTACCTCAATGTACACAGAATGTGAGTGTTCAAATTTATGCCGATGATTTCCAGCTTTCGGTATCCACTCCTCTTGCGAACTTATCTGATGGAGTCGCCAGAATGAATGATGACCTTGAAAGGATCTTAAATTGGTCGCAGGTAAACAAGCTCAGGTTAAATGCAGTTAAATCTCATGCAATAATTTTTAATATCAAACGAGTTAATACGTCCATTCTGAGTCTTGTATACCTTGGTAATGACGTGATTCCTTATTCTCAATCCATGAATAACTTTGGTATATTAATTAGTCAAACCTTGAATTGGGATATGAATATTGGCAAGCTTGTGGGACGAATTCATGGTACTCTACATCAGCTTTGGTATTACGCAAAATTTTCTCCCCAGACCATTAGGCTGCGCTTGGTGATAGCCTTAATCATACCCTTTATCTTATATGGCTGTCAGATCTGGTGTTCTTTAGACAGTATCAGTCGCAGAATATTAAATGTAGCGTACAATTTATGCTCGCGCTATGTTTTTAATATAAATCGATTTAGCCATATTTTTGAATACTCCTATCGTATCTTGGGCTGTACATTGGATAATTATTTGAAATATCACACTACCCTTATGGTATTCAAGATATTCAAGATTTATGTTCCACAATATTTACATGGGAAAATATGCCAATTTCGGTCAGCTCGTAGCCTTCAACTAGTTATACCTCGGAGTAATTTCATTCACAGTGCAAGATCATTTTTCGTTTACGGTGTCAAACTTTGGTACTCATTGCCTACCAATGTGAAACGTTTGGCAACCCTAAGCAGTTTTAAATAAGCAGCTTTTAATCATTTTGCAAGTCTCACTTGATTTTTTTTTATTACATGGAACATGTCATTTTATTTATATTATGATTAATTAATTTTATTTTGTTTTCTCTCTTCTTGTGATCCTTATTTCTATTTTCAAAATTTTTTTTTTTATTTTTCTCTCTTCAAGTTATGAATTCTTGTTTAATATTATTTGGTTATCAGGAAATTGTAGTAATAGCCTTAGTTTTTATTTCTTTCTTTTTTTATTTTATTGTTAATCTGATGGATTGATTAAATTTGAGTAATTACATACAAAGGAGCCTTAGCTCAAATGTAATATATATTAATAAACGAATTTGAATTTGAAAAACTTTATAATATTTCTTGCATGGAATGATTTTTTTTCATATACCTCATTAACTTACCTCCTCCTCACGAAATTATGAAAAAATCTGATTTTTGAATACGGCTAGTACTTACTGCAGGGGTCTATATTATTAAATCAAATTGCAATAAATCAGAATGATCGATCTGTTACAAAGGAAATGTTGAAAATCGATTTTGGATGTACGAAATTATAAGTAAAAATATTATAAAACACTTTTTTATTTATCAGACTTGTTAGATTAATGTGATTTTCATTAAGTTATTTTCAAAATGCCTCCACTTCTGCAAAGATTTCAACAATACAAAATGATAAAGTGCTAAAGTAACGACGCAGTGGCAGGGGTAATAACAAAAATCAATGCCTAAGCCAGTGTAATCATCAACGCAATGCTTCTTCTTTAAAAATTGTATGATTTTGAGTCTTTGCAATAAAAAGTCTTAAATAATAAACAGAAAATAGCTTATTTCATATACTACTCAAATATTTGTTGTGTGCACATATAAGAAATATGTGAAATGGTATTTCACTTTTTTTATAAAAATGGAAAAAGTACTAAATACATAGTATGAAGGACATGGTTTTTAGAAATAATTTTTAACTCATTCTTGATATAAACAACTTATTTTGCCTCCCATTTTATATTGTAAAATACCCCGGCTTTACTATGAACAATACTACAAAAATGTGCACGGGAAAATGTCCCAAACATTCTACTTTAATCATATCTGCATATTCGGTTTCATTCGGTTTGACTCTGTATAAACTTAGCTCTCTCTGTGAGACACCGTTAATTTGTATGTAATTACCGCAATCTGAATGAATTCACAATTTCCAGAGAAGGAACCTTTAGTTCAAGAACGTCAAAATTAAAAAGCAGAGTCCGGTTTTTCAATTTGATATATATAGATATATATGTACAATCATATAACCAAAAATATTTACTTGCAAAATCTTCAGCTAACTCTTCAACTTCCCAAACTTTTGAAAGTATTTCAGTTTCTTTACAAATAGCTGGAACTGTATAAGCCACCTCTTGTGGTAAACTCGAATTATTTAAAATCGGCCGTCAGAAAATATGTTAAAGTATCGTCACTATTTATTGTTGCGTTCGTAATCATGTTAATCACTGATAGATCACATATTCTTGCTAGATAACACCCGCACTTAACACTTGACAATGATACAATGCAATGCAGTGGAGCAAAATATATGGCATTAACCTTTTCAGCGATTGTACCACCGTACAACGATTATTTTCGGTGATTCATCCACTTTAAAAGTAAAAATTGTTACTTCTACTTCTTCACCTAATGTTTTAGTTGCATGATAAACTTTTGCCACCGATTTTACTTGTTGAATCTTATTACATTTGATATATGTACCGTTTTATTATAATGTTTTAGGCAATCAAGGAAGAAGGCACCTATTTATTTCGTCACTTTATTTATTGAAGTGCTGCCACCCATTAATATATTTTGTAGCAATCATTCATTAAAAAAAATTACAAAATTGAATCAAACAGTAACACGAGTACGACAAAATATTTATGTGAACGAAATAATAATATATTGTCAGTATCTGATATTCAGTTGCATTCAATGCAAATATTGTGTGTCGTCGAGAAGATTCATTATCAACAGATTATAAGTTAATTACTAATTTCAACTGCATTTCTGTGCGACTGTCGAATGTAATATGTTATATTTAATACTCTACGTAGAAGGATAAAATAATATAGATAGCCTGTTGAAAAGACAACCCCTTTATTCGTTTTATCAAACTTCTCAATCACCTTCTAAAAAGCGTGCTGAAAATATGCCTCGGGAAAGTAAATTTTTTAGTTTCAAAAATCATTTTCATGTTCAGGGCAAGATATCTAAAAAAGAATGCTAATATTTTTATCTTCATATTTAAATTTAATTTATGTCTGTATACCAGAATACATATTATATTTTTCTACGTTCAAGAATTTCTTAACAGTTTCAGCATTTTAATGTCTATTACTTTTAAAGTTTCATTAGCGATATGGTAGTACTTGTATAATTTTAACTGCAAAAGTACTCTATACCAGCTACAAAATTAGGTAAACGTCATCATAGTTTATTGCATACGTATTAGATGCTTTTTATATTTAAATCGGTGTATTTTCACTAGTTTGGATATATTTTCAATGTTCTTTAATGTCACCTACATTTGTGGCTGAAATGCAAAAATCTGGCATATCAGAGCGCATCCCAATTATAAAAAAATGTCTTCCTAATTTGACTAATCCATTAAATAAACAGCCTAATTCTTATTCACCTATTCAACATTAGGTGGAAAATCCATTTAATTTTTCTCAGTGTATATTTACTTATGTAATGCGAACGCGCCCTTTAAATTAACAGGCGTACATAAATTAACTTTAGCTCGTGTGAGGGGAATTTTCGTTAAGTTTAAATATCCAATATTCCGTAAGTATAGTGCGCTAAGAAACGCTTATTCCGTAAGAATGCGATGTGTTCAAACAATTAAATTATTACTAAATGAATAAAAGTGCAATATAAAAATTAAAATGGAATAAAACTGGTACTGCGAATTCATAGAAAGCACAAATCTTCAATTAAATCAACTTCGATTTGTTAATTTTTTCACTTTTACTACTTTTTATATTTTAACACATTAAATATCAAGATAGAAACTATTACGAAATGTGATATATATCTAGGCTAAAAATATCAATTTTTCGTAAGTAAGCCTCAGTCCCGTTCAATTTCGTAAAGTTATTTACTTCTATTGTAGTTCAGCCCTTAGACAAACCATTATTTTTGACGATTGTTTGCGGTATATTTACAGCTTGCGCCGGCAGCATCACGTATCAGGTTGCTCATTAAAGATTTTCCTCCACATATGAGCATTGTTTTTTTTACACAGGCACTTAATTGGAAACATTCTTTTATATATTTACGACTACATGAATTTTTTAATTTAGAAAAATACTCAAAGAACTGCAATTCAACCTCAATTCACATATTGAATATGATGCTTCTAATAATTACCCAACTGAAGTAAGACAAAGTCAGGTGCATAATAAATATTATTGGACGTTGAGATTCGAACATTCTATTAAGTAAAATTAATTGAGCAGACCAATCAAGAGTAATAGTTGACAATCCATTCTGGGTATCCCCACCACCTCTCCAAAGCACTAAAATATTGCCTTATTTGAATTTGAAGAATAAAATGCCTTTTCACCACTTTACTCAAATTTCATACTCAGACAATATCAAAAGGAAAGAACCCCACACTTTCTCGATAGTAAAATAATCAAGAGCACAGCAGGACCAGTTTCTTAATTGCCGCCGGTGAGAAGTTCTTGCTCATGCAACACTGCACAAGAAATTCTTGCTTTAAAATACCTTTTGTTCTTTGTAGTTTGTAAAGAAAGTTATTCTTTTGAAATTTTGTGGTCCTTCTATCCCTATCTAATCTTGCTTAATTGCATTATGCAGTTTTGCTCATTCAAGCACTTGGAATAGTTTAAACGTTTTGAACTTTTCGCAGTACCAGTTATAACAAATACTGTTGTCTTGAAGAAGTCTCTTTAGAATTTAAGTTTCATTAGAACAACGTGTCTGGTAGATAGTTTTCAGAGTTTTATCAAAGTTCTAGGAGAGGGACTTCACGCAAACTCTAAATTATCTGTAGAGCCGTTTTTTTTTTGCTTTTATTTGTTTGTCCTGCGTGGTTTTAACTTTTGAATTGACTGTTAGCATTGATTTTATACACATAGATATGCCACCAAATCTGCTACCTTTTCTCGACAAATGGCCAGATACCAAATTAGAAAACAGAGGTGAAATTTTTACCGAATGACTGATATCATGTTTACAGATGGCGCCATCTATTAAAACAAATTGTAAAATATGAGGATATTAAGTTATCTTTAATACCAAATGTTTTTTCTTCTTCCCTATCTAACAATGTGAATGTGGAAAAAATGTAATAAAGGAGTTCAAAGGAATTTCAGATTTTTTCTCAATAAATTTGCTTTTTATGAGATATACATATATAGAGAGGTATACTTCGTAAGAGATTTTTTTGTTGAATTATGTATTCCTTCTGTTCTACAAGAAAATATTATTTAAATTAATGCATATGTAATTTAATACATATTTCATTTGACACATTATTTCAGTAACTTATATATATTATAGGTACCTTAGGTAAACAAATAAATTATTTTCCAATTAGGAATGGTATATTCTAATTTCAAAATCGCGTAAATTTTGCAATGCCTCCTTTCAGCCAAAGCGTCAACAGCAGCAGCCAGTTGCAGATCATTAAAAATTCTTACATATAGTACGAGAGCTAGCAGCGTCACCATCTCAATAGGCATGCGGCCAATCTGTTTGGTGAGAGGGGTTGCGTTTACCTGTGTCCATTCCGTTCCACAGGTAAACAAAGCAGTTTTGAAAATAATTTTAGTTCGATTCTTTTTTCTCTTTTATTAGTTTTAATAGACATATAAACATTGAATAATATAATTTCATTATTCCCAGACAGTTTTTTTGCTGTTAGTTTGTGGCAGACGCTTTTTTTTCGATAAAAATAATAAAAAAAAGTGATTTTATTATGGCTGTAATTTTTATACGAGCTGGGTTAGTTATCGAAGAAACAACATGAAATTAATTTGTCAGGCAGAAATTGGGGTGATTGACGATAGCCAAATCGATTGGAGTGTGATTGGGAATAAATTTGTAAAAGTACGGCCGACAAGACGTTGGTTTTTAACGAAAAAAAACGTCTAGAACGGTGCCAGCAATGAGGAAACTGTCTGGAAATAGTAAATTTATATTGTTTGATGCGTATGAAAATAGATGAAAAAACAAAATCGAACTAAAACGATTTCAAAAACTACTTTTTTCACCAGTGTAACAGAAAGGGCACAGGTAAACACAACCCCTTTTAGCTGTAGGAATTCCATTTCGGATCCTTTCCTGGCTAGTTGGACCCCTATCCCGTTGTCTGCGATATTGCAGTGTAAAGGCACCCATATTTGTGCAAATAAATTGGAGTGCGTTAATTTAATTAGCTCCAGTAGGCAGTCCGAAATCAGTAAGGAGTTGAATCTATTTTATTGAAGAGCCGGTAATGCAGGTCTGCAGTCAGAAAAGATATTATAGATATTTTTGTTCCTGTGGGTTCTCTTGATATTTTTCCTAATTTATATCTCAATTACATATATGTCGACCCGAGATCTTGAATCATGTGCTCCTGCCCCATCTCCCTAATTTAGTTTGGAGCCATCCGTAAATCAAAAGAATGTTCTATCTAGGCTCAGGCGCTGCGAGCACCCGAATAAATTCAACTTGATTAGATCGTTCTCAGCCACCAATAATGCATAAGAATTCTGAAGAAAAATCTCCAGTAATTTATAAGAAACAATCGAAAAAGCTAGAATTGGTCTAAGACCAAATCTTATGATACCCTAGATGAATGCTCGATCGTAATTTCGTATAGTCACCAATCTGCGCAAGTTTGAGTTTTGAAGGAGGTTTTTGAATATATCCCTAGACCGGGTCGTCGAACAGCAATTATGATTTTAACCAACTTTATAGGATTTCATATTCTGAAGAACTTTTCGGTACATTAAAAACGTATAGGAGTGATCGGTTTCACAGTATACGTAAAAATCCTAAAATTTTATATAGCAACACCAAGAAGGAGTTTCCCGATTTGGTCTCTTTTAAAAATTCTATTTACTGGTTTTATGAAAACACTATGTACAAAATTTCAACGCTCTACGTTGACGCGTTCTCAGGCAATGTCTAAATAATATAGTGCAAAATAAAATTTTTGTATGGCAACCGTACGAAGGAGTGACCCGATTTGCCCCATTTTCAAACCTAATTTTGCTTTTTTTTAAAAGCCCATGTGCAAAATTTCAGCTTTTTAAGTACACGCGTTCTCGAGTTATCGTGAGGACCGACAGACAGACGGACATGCAAAAATCAAAATAACTCTTAATTTTATGCATGGGTCCAATCGATTTTGCTCTAGCATCATTATTTCTATGTGTTACAAATGGAATGACAATCTTAGTATACCCTTTAGATTCCATCTAGGGTATAAAAAAAAAATGTTCACGCTCAAAAGATATTGCTTTCTGTATGCCCCGATCGACGGCAATGCCGTAACCCCCGGAATATAGTACAAGCCTTGAAGTCGCCGAGGGCACCGACACATTAAATGGCGTTAACGTGCGGCGTACAACATGCAGTAAGAGC
The DNA here is from genome assembly GCA_963930735.1 of Dioctria linearis. NCBI lineage: Eukaryota > Metazoa > Arthropoda > Insecta > Diptera > Asilidae > Dioctria > Dioctria linearis. The sequence continues at coordinate 217,073,117 of OZ005742.1, read as the reverse complement.
TTACTCTCACTGCTTTTGGTATACTCCCCATGGAGAAAAAACTAAACTTTCATCTTAAACAGGTCCTAAAGCCCAACACTGTCGCTCCCACAGCAAAATGAAGTAAAACCAAATTGCAGCCAAATATGTTTCCTTTCTAATAGTTAAAAAATAGCATGTGGAACAAATTTATGGAAATTATAACGTTTGAACAAAATACAAGCAACTTTTATATGAAAAACTACTGCAGGAAGACAAGACAAGAAGACTGTGGATGTCGCCTGCTGACCGGCCCGCTGCTCCCTTTTTTCGACTTTGTTCATAGCTTGTAACTTTCATATTCTGGGGGTTGCGGCAATGCCCGCTCCGAACCAAAATTTCATCAAATGAGACAAATTGCTTGGCGGAATATATTTCAAACTATTCACGAAAAATCAATGTATACCAGTCAATAACCAGATGTGAAAAGGCAGATTTATTCCACATTTCTACACATCATTAGATAAAGAAAGATAGAGAAAACCAAACTAAGATTCTTTGGAGAAATAAGAATTTTAAGAACTTTTATTTTTAATGATTCTAAATCAAATTTATAAATACAAGAAGAAAAAATAACCGCCTCGTCCGGGATTTGAAACCGGGACCTTCCTTGCCAGCTGAAAGCAAAACGTGGCTTAGTAGGCTAGTTACAAATTTGATAAATGGAAGAAGGAAAATCATCTGTCTCGTTAGCTCAGTGGTAAGAGCAGTCGCCCGGCAAGCGGAAGGTCCCGGTTTCAAATCCCGGACGAGGCGGTTGTTTTTTCTTCTTGTATTTATAAATTTGATTTAGAATCATTAAAAATAAAAGTTCTTAAAATTCTTATTTCTCCACCATTGACCGATTCTAACAAGTGTAGGTTCGATTCCCGTCCGCGGGAAAAATAAATAAAATTGAATTTACAATTTATTTGTGCGCTTTCATCGTTACTGGTTAATGCCAGCTGAAAGCAAAACGTGGCTTAGTAGGCTAGTTACAAATTTGATAAATGCAAGAAGGAAAATCATCTGTCTCGTTAGCTCAGTGGTAAGAGCAGTCTCCCGGCAAGCGGAAGGTCCCGGTTTCAAATCCCGGACGAGGCGGTTGTTTTTTCTTCTTGTATTTATAAATTTGATTTAGAATCATTAAAAATAAAAGTTCTTAAAATTCTTATTTCTCCATCATTGACCGATTCTAACAAGTGTAGGTTCGATTCTTGTATTTATAAATTTGATTTAGAATCATTAAAAATAAAAGTTCTTAAAATTCTTATTTCTCCATCATTGACCGATTCTAACAAGTGTAGGTTCGATTCCCGTCCGCGGGAAAAATAAATAAAATTGAATTTACAATTTATTTGTGCGCTTTCATCGTTACTGGTTAATGCCAGCTGAAAGCAAAACATGGCTTAGTAGGCTAGTTACAAATTAGATAAATGCAAGAAGGAAAATCATCTGTCTCGTTAGCTCAGTGGTAAGAGCAGTCGCCCGGCAAGCGGAAGGTCCCGGTTTCAAATCCCGGACGAGGCGGTTGTTTTTTCTTCTTGTATTTATAAATTTGATTTAGAATCATTACAAATAAAAGTTCTTAAAATTCTTATTTCTCCATCATTGACCGATTCTAACAAGTGTAGGTTCGATTCCCGTCCGCGGGAAAAATAAATAAGATTCTTTGCTGTGATATGGCGCTATTTATTATCGAAGACAACTTATTATCCTCATATTCGGCAAGTTTTGCTAACAGATAACGAACCGTTTTGTGAGCAGATGATAAAGTACTACAGTGGCGACTCAGTGAGAAGAGGTAACAACATATTGTGCGCGGCGGTGGCATATCTATATGTGTACAATCAATCCTGCTATTTAAGATTTTTTATATTTATATTTTCTTGTCGATCAATTTAGACGAAGGTAATGAAGATGGCGACCTTACGTTTTGTCTAATGTTTGTTCACCGCATTTGAGTTTCTTTCACCGATGGCTGATTACTGCAGTTAGAAACATGAAGAAGCTCCAATCTCCTTTTTGTACAAGGTCATGAAAATAGAAAAAATAGAAGGTTTTCGTGGAGTTAGGAATATACCACTAGGATTGGACAAAGAAAATAAATTACAGAGAGTAGATACAAGACAAAGTTATTCCAAAAAAGATGTAAAATTGTATCTTTGTTAGATATAAGTAAATTTCGTGGGAGGTAGCTGGAAATATCGTCAAGTATTTAAAATTACTAAAGCTAATTTTATAATACCATCTCAAACTAAACAGGTGTATCTATTGAGGTGTGCACTGTCGATCTCTGTGAAAAATCTTAATATCAAAATAGAAAAGTTCGTCGGTGAATACTTTTCCAAATAGTTAAATAGATTATATTAAACTAAGAGTTAACAGAAAAAACGAAGAAATCAGTTAAAGAGATCTTATTGCGGAGTTGTTTTATTTTTTAATGAAGCGAATTGCGAGGCCTGATATTAGGTGGGAACGCTATAGAGATAGTTGGAAAACCAAATACTGGGAGAAATCACTGCAGAAAATCAATCTTCGGGATCAGTTACCTTAAAAAATGCAGTGACGAAGCAGTCACCACGCATGCTCAGTGTATTGATTTTTCGTCAACCAGTACTATTACGACGTATATTAACTTTCGAAAATATGTGTGCTACTGTAGAAGAGGCCAGACTGTGATCTTAGTATATCTTATTCTGGTTAATTAGGCACAAACATTTGAATATAGGGTAATAGAACTGTGGTTAAGTTCTTGCTTGCGACGAGGAGCCGGAAGATTCAACACTAAAGAACCAACGACTAATACCATGCATACGTGCGGGAGAAGATTAGTATGACCATGTATCTTTCGAGTTGGTTTAGAACTAAGTAGAAATGTTAAAATAAGAAATTTAATTGAAAACACTTCATACACAAATAATTCACATCGTTATAAATAATAATTTATAATAAATATTGGCTTTTATAAATGTAATGAATACCACCAAAATGAAATACGATATGAACATTTTAATCATAAAAGCCACGTTCTTGGACGGTACTTGATTAAAAGCCATCATAAATAAGTTCAGTGTGTACGTAGGGGCAATCGAAAAATTTCATACACAAACGGTAGAATGAAATCTGTGTAAGAAAAAATTCTCGTCAGTTTCAAAGTCGTTCCCGGTATGAAACTCGAGTGCAAGAATCACTACTAGTCTACAATTACAAAACTTGTCAGCATTTTTTTTATGATGTACGGAACGCCATATAATAATGGTGAATTCTATTTTTTTGTTTCAGATTTAGTTGCATACCCACGTGAGAGTTCGTTTAGATACCACGGAACATTTTTTTCTCGCGTTAGGTACATACTTAGTGCCAAAAGTTAGACCGAACTATATCTATTGGAACTGCTAAATGATGTTCCCTTTCTTCCGTTAAAAGCCTAACCACTGTTACATGAGCTGAGACATGGCTATGAGCCATCAAAAGATCCAGCGATGACTATATATCAATGGCTGTTTCGATGGCTTAACTTGAAATTCGTAGATTTTTCTTATGTTTGTAGACCCAGTTTTATCACAGGAATGCAAACAATTTTACTCCTGTTTTCTAGTCTCAAATTTTTTAAATAAGTATAATTTCAAAGACATCTTCCGCGTTATCTGAAAATCAATCATAACAGCTTTGATAAATCTAAAATTCCATTAATACAAAGAAACAAGAAGATTTATCTAAATTTTCTGAGATAGGTATATAGCTTAGTACTTCAAAGCCTTTGAATCCTTCACCTAGTACAAGGAAATAACTTTCAGAGTTAATAGAGGATTTGAGTAGTTTGAAGTAGTGATGCTTATCGGAAGAGGAGTATCTATGCATGTAGGTATAACTAATCAAATCCATTTATATCTATCTTTATATAGCCCTGTTTCTGCCGCTTAGCTTTCGTGTTTATCGAATTTAAACTGTAGCTAAAAGAGCTCTCAAAGTTATGCAGGCAGATTGGATTGTATTCAGTTGCAACTAAATGGATCAAGACAAAACCCTCGAGAATACTTCCCAAGCCATGAAAAAGAGATCTATATGTGCGCGTTCGGAGTCCGTTTTCTAAAATGTTCTATATTGATGCTTATGGAAAAGCGCCAAAAATTGACTTTATATATGCCATTGAGCCTAAACTACTATCCATACAGGAAAATAGTATTCCAATAATTTAAAGCTAGGTTCCTTACCTTCCCAAAGCCTACACTTCCTATATACCTTACTTAACAAAATAATAAAATAGTTTTGATTACAAAGTAACCTTACCATTTTACGCTCAATACCTCTCAGCTGAGTAATAAATTCATGTGCATGTGCAGCCGTAGTCCGAATCTGTAGGTAGCTACATTCGATATCAACAGCCCACGGCATCCCATGACGGCACAGCGACATTGCAATGATTATTCAGCTGAGAAGTTTTGTTTGAGGAATCGTAGTGTTTGGTTAAGATAATTTTTTTTTAAATAATTTTGTTAGGAAAGGTATGAAAATTTTATTACGGTTCGGAAGATAAGAAAGCAAGCCTAAGATTATCAGAACACTATTTCTCTGTATGAATAGTAGTTTAGGGCGGAGGAGCTATTCAAATCAAACTTTTGTCAGTTTTGCATATGAAAACTGAAAATATTTTAGAATGTAAGGACTACGTTGGACCTCGCATGTGGTAGGGAGGTGGTCTGTTTCATGGCTTGTGAAGTATTCTCGAGGGTTTTGATCCAAGATCAATGCAGTAGTTTGTCCGTTATCTATCATAATGTTTTGAATTTAGTTTCTTTAAATTGAAATTCTTCTAGATTGGATTATATGCCATTCAAAAATACTAAAGTGTTTATGTTTTGATATATGTATATGCATATAGGTATGTAAAATGTTGTTAACTGCGTGAATATTAATTTAATTTATTGTGCATAAATATGGAAAATTTTATTTGTTTTGAGACCTTGAATAAGACTACTTTTAGATTGTTTGTTAAAAAAAAGTGGTGAAAAGAGAGACACATTATCGATGTAGGCACTTGGAAAAGGGTAGCATTCACACAAAAAAAAAGGAAAAGCTCTTAAAAATCGCTGCCACTGTCAAAAATGATGCAGACCGCACTTAAATACAAAAACAAAGTTGCATCAAAGGTAGGTATGGGGGGGGGAATCACGGAGAACAAAACCCTCCCCCCTCCCAAGACGTCACAACACCAACGCGGTGAATTGAATTGGGAAACACAATGCTGCTGGATTGTAGAGCGATATGTAAAAGTTTAACAGGACGATTTTCGTATTGTACGGGCAAAATGTGTAGCTGACGCCGGCGTTTAATGCTTGTGCTGGAGCGTACTTTTCCCAAATTTTAGCACGCTGCTGCATCAACAGAGCCAATCTGCGGGGGCGCCTAATCTACATTTAGAGCTACACGTTGCAAACTTTACGCTACAAATATCAGTTTGCGCATATGGCGTGAAAGGTTGGCAGAATTGAGCTTTCGAATATGACACCTACAGATAAATCTGGCTGCATTAATAATAAATTAAATCAGTAACACATGTACATGCAAATTCACAGCAATAAACTTAACTTCAAAAAAATAATATGAATAAATAAAAATACAATTCCGAAGTAATAAAACTAACTAAACAAACATAAATGAATCAATAAAACCAAGATCAAAACTCAACGAAATCGTAATAAGGCAAAAACGGCAAAAGCGAACTGCGCAAATGTTGGAAACGCCCCTGAAGTAAAAGGAGATGTCAGAAACAGCGCCACAAGTGAGAGACGTCATCAGGCGGACATCTCGGGTTTTTTTTGTCTTGTCCTGGGCTTTGATTTTGCTTGCTTTTTTTTCTTGCTCTCGTGACGGCAGTTGGTTGACACGGAACACAACACCGAGAAACGATTTAATTTTTTTGATCTGATGACGGCAAAAATGAATCGAGTCTTCCTCACGAAATTCGTGGCAGATTTCGTTCAAAATAATGCCGAGTTGTGGATTATCTAAAGAAGAACAAACTAAGGCCAGAATTTCTGAGGCGCCAAGCCAAGCTCTTGCATCTGGAGGAATTAAATAAATTGCCGGGATTGCAGGATTTCCCCGATTTAAATAAATACTAACCTAATCTGTAAATAGAAATATACTAACAAAATTGATAATACACCAGATAATATACCAGATTTAGGCTTTTAGATTATCGTGGAAGCAGGGCGGCCGCTTAGGGATTGTTTAATATTGAATTTGAAAATATTGTCCAGGTTGTGAATTTGTCGATAGAGTGAATTATACGCATAGAACTTCCATGAGGGTTTTAAAATTGATTTGGGGGCTTAACAAAATAAACGATTAAGTATCAATCCCTTGAAATATTCAACAAAAATATAATCATAGTGAGCAATTAAAGTTAAAGAAAAGCATGTTCTTAAATCACCGATTTACAAAACATATCAACAAAGTAAGTTTCTGCCAACCTTCCAGTTCCAATTAATCATATCAAACGGATCAGAGCTCATCATAAAGCGGCTACTTTTGGGTATACTATCAAATGTGAAAGTGGAAAATATAAAGAACAAAATGAAATTTTCTTGGAAAAATCAGATTCATATTAAAGCACATATTTTATGGGTTAGTGATTTAAACGTTGTTCACTTTTACCTAAGAATTTCTGTCGCTATCGTTTCAGTTTTGTAACAAGTTTGACTTCGGGTCATAACAAAGTCCTTGTAACATACGCTCAAACTTTCTAGAACTTTATTCCTAATTAGAATTGCGAGAATTTTTTTCGTATTACAAATTTCGTGAATTAATACCATTGCCATTGTATAATTTGTAGTGCAATAGATTCGGCTAATAATTGTGCAGAGCGAAGGAAAAGTTCATTTAACACATCAACTAATTAATACACAATTTTTTCCTTATCAACTATAGTATTAAATTAAACACATTTTGTGAGTGTTCATTAGCATCTCAAATAGCTGATTAATTATGAAATGTGCTCTTTATTGTTCATCATACACTATTTATTACCTATAATAGGATCAAATAGGAAACTTCATAGGATTTCCAAAGTGGTGTGGTATATATTCCTACAAAATATTTGCGGGGTGTTCTAATTGAGAAGTTGGTTCTCTTGTTAAAACTGTGCGAACAACTTCGAAAAAATGTTAGGTTAGGTTTTTGCATAAATATAATCACGCTGCCAATAGACTCGGGATTTAATTGGAGTGCAATTTAATAAATTAAAGAGAAATTCAAAATGAAATTTATTAGGAATATTTTGGGATAATCTCCAGCTCTTGCCTTTACAACAGCACCACAATATAGAGCTTACAGTCGGAGCAACATCTTTCATATTATTTAAATATAGGTTTAATACACAAGCGTATACAAAACACCATGTCTTGGACATAAAATATGAAATGATATGCACAGGTGTATCTCCAGAGGTGTATACCGTTGAATTGCGCAAAACTTGATGGGCAAAACAACTGAAGAAAGAAGCCAATAATAATAAATAACTCTCAAATCAAGTCATATTTAGAACCCTCAAAAGATCTAGGACAGTGTGACCTTATTTTGAAAGAATTGGAAATTGACCTCAAGGAGGACAGTTTCTCAGAGGATATAACGGTTCGCTTAGGATTTTTGAATATACGCTTAAATAGAATCAACGCCACTCCAGAGCTCGAGCAGTCTAAAACTGAGTTACTGTCAAACTGCGTAAGCCTAACAGAATAATTAGAAAATATACAATATAAGCTTTGGAAGGCTAAAAAAATGAAGCACTCCTTAAAAGAAGATAACAGTATAGAACTAGGTTTCGATGAGATAATGGGGCAATTAAACTTAACGTCAAACGACGTAGATAATATTGAACTGCAACCGAAAAACTCAAACATTAATCGCGACCAAAGGAAATTATTAGTGCAAAATGCCACGTCAGCACCTTGTAATGAGGATAGTGATTTAAACGTATCAAAAAAAGCCCAGACATTGTATAAATGGGGATTAAAATACTCGGGTGACGATAATGCGTCAGCATCCGAATTTCTACAGCGATTTGCTGACAACTCCCGTTCATCTCAAGTAAGAGAGCGGGAAGTTTTGTTGGGCATGACTGACCTTTTAGAAGCTTCAGCGGTAAGATGGTACAGGAGTAAGAGAGATGAATTTTCATCATACCTACAATTTGTTGAGTCTTTCCTAAATGCATTCGAACCAACATCTCAATCCGAAAGACTTCTCGACTATCTTAGAGACCGTAAACAGTTTGAAATGGAAAACATTGTCCAGTATATTTCATATATGGATGACCAGTTCTTCCGGCTGCAGCATATTCCAAATAAAAATACAAGAGTAAAAGTTATCAGAAATAACCTACTCCCACAATACATTCGAGCCACAGCTCTCCTTAATTTTGCTTCTGTCGCTCAACTCGAGCAGACATGTAGGAAAATTGAATTTAGCGAAGGTCAAGCTGAGGCAAATCTTTAGTGCTTATACAAGGAGCACCTTGAATCTATTTGCGAGTTATACTAATACTAGAGGCTTTCCTTTTGCAAAAAAATATAATCCAAATCAAGCTAGAAACCAAAAGCAAAATACAGTCATGCATAATCCGAATTGGTCAAGATCCAATAATAATAGATTTTTTGCAAACACTGCAAAAACACAGAATGTAGTAAGCAATAGCAATCTTCGAGAACCCTCATTAAAGCCTTGGGTATCACGATATGCCAATAACAACAGGGGGATAATTAATAATTCAAATCCAAATGCTAGTAGTCATTTTCAACGAGGTAATTTTAATATAATTAGCATACCACAACCAAATGCGAACGTCACCTGCATATCAAATAATGACCCATCGATAACTTCTCGGGGGCAAGCAAACATTTCGCACCTGCAGGGTTCCAACTCGCGTCAGACAGATACCCCTTCCCAGACAGTACCTTTTAACCTCACTGAGTTAGATTCGGAGAACTAACCAGAAGCTTCTTCGCGGTGGACCGACGCGGCTTTGTAAAAAAGAGTTCCACAAATGCTTCGAATAACAGGAATTTAGTAATCTTAAAAAATATATATAGATTGGCGGCATATCCAAGACTTGAAACACTGTTGAAACTATATACAAAATTTTAACTAACCTTAAAGCCTCCTCATATTCCGGACATAACCCACAGCGTGGTCAGGTAACTATATACTAACCTAATCTGTAAATAGAAATATACTAACAAAATTGATAATATACACCAGATTTATGCTTTTAGACTATTATGGAAGCAGGGCAGCCGCTTAGGGATTGTTTTAATATTAAATTTGAAATTATTATCCAGGTTGTGAATTTGTCGATAGAGTGAATTATACGCATAGAGCTTCCTTGAGATTTTTAAAATTGATTTGTGTGTGGAAAACCCGTACAGGCGTAGCGTAGAAATTGCTACACAGAGAGCTTCAAACTACATGGTGTAGCTATAAATACATGAAGCTGTAGCTGATTTTAGGCAAATTTTTAATTTTGTAGCTGTAGCTGCAATAATTACCTATATAATAATGAAGTAAAAGTCATGTTTCATATCAAAAACATTCCGTGGTTCCGATTAGTCAATACGGATAAAGAGCACGTATAGTGGAAAAAAATAATTAATTTTATGGAAGGAAATGCGATATAATGGCAATAACAACTTGAAAAACTCTCAAAGTAAATTTCACTCTATTCATGTTAAGTTGTCAGTACGAATGTGAAGCTGCCAAAAATATTTTAAACATAGCTCTATCGAAATTATTTAATGTGGAAATTACTTCTGATCTTGACCCGGACCCATAATGCGAAAAAACACTGCTATTGTTTCTAAAAAATGGGTCAGCGGCCGTAAATATTTTTTTACCTATCTGATTTTCGGACATATAATCGATGGTAAGACAACTTGGTGGGATCACGAAACAGGAACAAACAAACTAACGTAATAAATTTTGTTCTAGGATTCTTCCAGCTCCTTAGGTCCATGCAATCGGCGACAAGGGCACACCACACGCATTCAGTTTTCTTAGAATGATTTGATAATTTTTCCTTTGGTTTTTTATGCACTATTGGTGGTCGACCATGGTTCCAAAGGGTTATATTGATTCAGGTGCCTTGGCTGGTCTGGGTCGCAAAGCTATTTATGAGCGTTGGCAAGCATACAATTTAAAAATTTTTAAAAGCGACTATTTCCGACTTCCCCTTGAATAAAAATTAATCATTCGGAATGAAAGAGAATGTTCTAATATTTCTTTCTTCTATTGTCGGTGAAATCGAGTGGGACGTATAAGATGTACTTGTATGATCAATATTTGTTTTAAAAGTTGAAATTTCTTCTGAATTTGTGCTTTTTATTAATATACTTACATATGTATATGTATATCGCAAATTCGATATAGGTAAAAAAAAAATTCATTACTAATGATAACAACACTGATTCTTCAATGTGTTTATTATGTGAACGGCTTTTAACGGGAAATTTGTTACTTTTATTAAATTAATGTGAAAGCGGTTAGGAAAATCAATTCTTCATCGTAGTTCAAAACTAGATAAGTAAAGAAACTCTTTTCAACGAACTTTGTTTAAAGATTTTCATGTGCATACTTACAAGGTACAGACCAAAGAATTGAAGATCATACAAAACGTCGGATATTCATAACTTGGGTTCCGGAACATCAACAAGCCGATAGTGAATTTTCAAAGCAGAAATAAGCTTCAGCAATGAAGAAAATTCAGGAGTGTTTGCAGAAAATCCGATTAGATGAATTTGGGACTGGGGGATTGATTGGACCGTACTTCTTCGAAAGTTATATGTATAATGGAAATACAGTTGTTGCTAATGGCGTTTGGTACCGTGAGTTGAATACCAACTTTTGATGGTGTCATACAATTAAATGATATGAATTGTGCAATGAAATAAAAAATTAAATATTTTTAATAAAACGATCGGCGTATTCCTAAAAATAGCTTTCCAAAAAAAAATCCTCATATAAATTTATAGCAAAACAAGATTTCACAGTCATATTATTTAGAGCCGAGGGGATGTGTATTGATTGAAAAGATCATCCGGTTCGATGCCATTACACTTCTTTCTTTGGGTTTATCTTAAAGATATTTATATAGAACTGAAATGGATAGCTTACTTACGGTTGTGATGGTAGTAAATCCAATTTATATTTCAAATCGCCACGGTTTTACCTCCTATTGTCTTCAAAAAAACTGCCGATGTCAATGAAGTTCTTAATTGATATATTTTTTTCGACTAGAATAACTTTTTCATCAGACCAAATTCATGGCTTTACCTTCCAGGGATGATCCCGCATATTTCGTTTCTAATTATTAAAACTGGTTCGCAGAGGATGTGCTTAAGTTCTCCAAAGTTCTCGTCAAAAAGTTCTTCACAATATTATTATTTTCTTTATACTCTGTAGAGTATCATATACGAAAAAAAACTGAGGAAGTAAACGCAGTGTAAAGATGACCACAAAAGTAAGAACGGTTCCATCAACTTATGAAAAACTTGCATGAAAGGTCACATGAAATCGGCAATATCAACAGTTTAATATTAGTTCCAAGAGATAAAATAAGAAAGTTCTCCGTGTACTTATAGATCCTGTATGGTAGCGGATGTGGCTTGTTATTGTGACAAGCAAAATCTTCATATCTGAAATATTTGAGGGATTTAGCAGCTGTGAAAGTAAATTTAACAGCAAAAGTCTGTATATGTAAGAAAAATTAAAACGAAATAAACTTTGTTACCTTTAATAAAATTTTAAATATTTTCCTGGCATTTTATATAATATGTTATTTTTATTTTTGGCAGTAACACAGTATAGCAAGATTACAAATATATGTAGTTAAATAATTTGCCAAATTTTATGGGAATTATTGCTAATATCATCGAAAATAGAGTGAAAAATTCCGTGTCGGACTACAAAGTTTTCTCACTATAAAGTACATGCCGCAAAATTTATTTTTTAAATCCGGAATATAATTGTAAAACGTTTATTTTTTCAAGTGCAGACAAAAAAATAGTAGTCATTACTTGCGCAGTCGGTTGCTCGAACAAAGATCCTTTATACAGTTATAGTTTATAAAATTATACTGTTACAGTGCATAACTACCAAAATACGTTCCTTTCATACAGCGATAGTGTATAAATAATTGAAATTCCACAATCACAGTGTCCAACCTACATAATAAATTAATACGATTCTGAAAGATCATCTGAAGCAAAGAAGAGGAAGCAAATAAACGGAAGACAGCAGCAAAAACCAGGACAAGAATAATTAGCTGAGATCAGCTATAATTACAAAATACAATACAAAAACGGATTACAAAATTTAAGGACAACTTGGAGTTCGCAATCTAAATGAAGTAACACTTTTAGTTTTATTTCCATTAGCAGTAGACTCGAAGATTAATTAGCATCAATTTACTAGTAAATAATTAAGTAATAAATATATAGGGAAGCTTTCTTTCAAGTTTAATAACTTGATGACGCTAGTAACCAAAGAATAGCTTTACACACATTCAGACATGGGTTGCCTGAAACAGTCAAGAGTATCATTATTAATAGAAATCCTTCACACTAACCGAAGCCTGCAAAATCATACAGTCGAATGTATATTTTTGTGTTATAATGGTAGTTAAAATACAAAGCAACAGAATACAAAGAAATCCGTTTTATACTAATGGTAATAACTATAATAATACTTATAATGGTAATTGTAACAACTGTAATGGTAGAAGAAGCAATAATACTAACAATTTTAGTCGAAACCAAAACTTCAACAACAATCAGATTTTAAATAACAGCTGTCATAGTAGACTAGTAGACAATTATAGAATTTTAGATCAACGAACCCCCATTATAGACAACCCTTTAATAGGTCACAATTCATCAATAATAATCATAATTTTCAAAATGTTAACAATCTAAATCAAAACGGGATACCCGAACCACAAAAGTCATAGGAACAAACGCAGACTGTTGAACATACTAGGAAAAGGATTCAAAATAATAGCAGGAACCATGGATAATAACGATGCCGAAGAAATTTACAAACACTTGGAAAATTTAGACACTAATAGAAAAAACGCAATTGGTTAATTAAATATATAGGTAATCATTAATAATAATCTGATCAAAAATGTTGAAAAATAGGTAAACATCTGAACAAACAACAGAGAGAACTGAATATCTATCTATCTAGTATACCCATACAGTTATATGTTGACATTTCAACACTAAATAAACAGATAGTAAAACTTACAGACATTATCCTACTTAGTAAACTGAACATCTTACCACATGACAGTCTTACGGACGAAGAGGTAGACAAGTACACTGAGAAAAATATTCCATATATTATTAAAAGGATTCACTTAGTAATCCAAATTATCGAGATTTCACATAGAAATTACGAAATTAATAACAAGTACATTTAAAATTTAATAAGAAGTCTCTTTACAGTAAGATGATATATCTTCTTGTAATTTATTGCGGCATTTTATTAGAACACATTTTAATATAAAAAGAGACCACATTGTTTTATGTAAATCATATTGAAAATATGTGAATTCACATTGAATACGAGAAATTTAGAAATCAGTTGCACTAACGGTGATGTTTGATATTAAAACATTTAATTTTATAAGTTATCCTTAATGAGTTGATTTATTAATAGGGAAATCACATTAACAGTAGATGAATCCCTATTGTTGCAAATGATAAAGAATGTCTGTGCAAGTTCATTTGATTTTGAGCATTCAAGCTGTCGAATTCAGTAATTTTCGGAGTATTTAAAGTCAATTTGTAGTAAAAGTTAAAATTTAGTGAACTTTTACAAACTCAAACAGGTGCAGTGGATTTTCAAATAATTTTGGATGCACCAGAGTGTAATGTAAGTGAAACGAAAGAAGTAGAGTTGCTGTATAAATCATGGGGACTTTCTGATGCAGCGTGCATACTGTTGAATACGTACGGAATAAACAAAAAAATACATTTAGAACCTATGTAAAGTAATGATATCCAGGATTTCTTTTCAAATTTCGATAGTTCTGGATTTGTCGGCAACCAAAATGTTATTTACAAATTGTTTAATGCAGTGGCGAACGGATGGGGTAAGTTAAAAGAAGAAAATAACTTTACTTAAAATTTTGTTATTCCAATTTTTAACACCTTAGGAGAAACCAATGGTTTGTCACAAAGGCACGGAATCTGCCACCACAAAAATAAAATTTTAGATTGGCTTGAAAAAATTTCTACTAGCATTTCATCGCGTTCATGTTATGCGTCAAGCGGCAGTCATTGTTCGCTGTCAGTGCTATCAGAAACGGAAGATCTGACTTCAACCTCAGAGAATTTAAAAATCTCACTGAGCACTACAATTAAGAGCAAGATGATATTTGCAGATGAGATTGCATTGCTGTATTATTGCTTTTTTCTG